>JBBPRX010000832.1:0-11336 GCA_038093195.1 Boletus fagicola | reverse complement strand
GAGTGCCATTTGCCGATAGTTGTGGTAGCAGTGGGGTTTAGGTTTAAACCTACTCTGATTACGCTTTTGTATGTGGCTTGTACTATGTAGCTTGATTTTCCCACCTCAAAGTGTGTATGCCGCACCCTTGCATCTGTATCTTTATACTGTACAACCATGTCCCTTTCTCCTAGTCCACTCAAGAGCTCACTTAACTTAACTCCCTTCGATGATCAAATCTCTATGATACCATCACATTTCCAGCTGCCATCGCAATTCCAAATACCACCACAACCGTCACAATTCCAGCCATCATCGCAATTCCAAGCATCGTACTCCAACAATGGCATTTTCCCAACACACTGGGCCCCGAATTTCAATGTAAATCAGGTAAGTGATATATCTGCATTGCTACGAAGAGTTTTCACATGCATATATTCATGTACAGCATTCGCAACAGCAACATATTGAAGCACTTGAAGAAATGGTTACGAGATTACGCATCGAAAATGCAGCCATAGAAGCTGCTCGTGCTACCATAGAGTGAGTTTTACATAGTAAAATGTAAGCACACTGACATCCGTTCCCTGTTAGAAAATCATATAATTCACTTGTCACACAACTTAATCGATCCACAACATCAAACAATGCATCTGCAGCTATCGACGTCATATTGCAGACATTGGCAGGCGAGGGTAGCTCTTTCTTGAAGCCAGAAGCACTTCCAAAGCTCAAGGTAAGTGACTACCCGCACATCCATTTTTGGACGGAGAAGAAATGGAATGAATGGAAAGAATCAGATGCTGGACAAGCCTCGCCATCAAACCACTCATTTTTGGAGGACGCTAAAGGCCAACTACTTTTGGAGACAAGAGTCGCCAACATTCTTTCGAACATGCGCGATCTATGGCATGAATTCCGTAAACGAAAGCTCATCGATGCAAGCATGACATGGAAGTCTGTGCCCCTTGGTGCCAAGAAGACTTTTCGCTCCGAAATCATCAATTCGTTCCCCGAGTTGAACCTATGTGAAGACACTTGGAAGGTCAACAAGTTGGCCAAATGACACTATGCATCCTACAAACAGACATGGTTTACAAATAAGTCAGACGACAAGGTTACCTCTGGCAGCAAACGCAAAATGAAGATCGAGCCAGATACTAACGACACTGCTGACGGCACAGATGATGATATGGTGGAACCAACTGCAAAGCAGTTCAAAACTGGAGACATGACATCCAAGTCTAGTACTCAGAGCTACACAGACGACAATGGCCGCTCCCCACCAGCAATGTCTGACTTATCTGTTGTGCCGCCAGTCGCAGCCATCAACTCCAGCTCATCGTCTTCAAGCTCACCAAGTTCGCCTGTCTTGCCGCCACCTGCAGCCACCAATGCCAGTTCATCATCTTCAGCTTCTAGTCTACCAAGTTTGCCTGTCATACTGCCATCTGCAACATTCAACTCCAGCCCCTCGTCTTCTGGTTCACCAAGTTTGCCTGTTGTACTGCCACGGCCATCTCCAACATTCGACTCCAGCTCAGCATTGTCTTCAAGCTCACCAAGTTCGCCTGTCTTTCTGCCACCTGCAGCAATCAACTCTAGCTCATCCTCTGAGTCTTCTGGCTCGTCAAGTTCCTCTGCATTACCCCCAGCTGACTCTACTACCTTTCCGTCAACAGTGGATATTAATTCTGGGGCCATACACCAAGCCGCCAACATAAACCTGCAGCTCGTTGTCTGTGTAAAAAACCCATTGTAATGTTTTAATTGTCCTGTATGCTACATGATCCAATTACCAAGTCTTTGGCCAGGTCTTCTGTGGATCACGAACTTCCTGCAATGAAGAACATCAACCAGACGACCCCAAAACAATCCAATATGATAAACTCAAGTAAAACACTGGCACCACACAAGGAACGACCCACAGCCCCACCGGAGCCCAGCATGAAGTCGAATCAAGCGACTGCCAGTGGACCACAAGTCGGTGTCATTACCAACACCCAGGCCAACAAACCCCAAGGTAAGTAGTACTATCCATGCCCTATTACAAATGCTTAATGTCTCCCGTTCTCGGTTATAGATGTTACGGCCACCCCAGCCATGACTGAAACAACTACAGGAGGAGCTCAGAGCACAACCGCGAAGAAAGGAGCCAGCTGGAGACCCCCTTCTGCAAAAACAGGACGGTAACTCCAAGTATCTTTTTCTCCTTGCCTTTTGATCACTTACGTTGATGTCACAGCAACCTTTGTGCACATCAATGGCTGAAACAAATATTGTCCGGAGGAACACGAGAAGAATTCACAACCTACTATGACTCCCTTTCTGCAGAACTGAAGGCGGTACGTCCACTTTGGCGCTAGCATTTCCATTGAAGACTAATCTAGTTTCTTGCAGAGATACAAGGACAAGGCCGCTAAGCTGGTGTGCGTATCATATTAACTCTCGTACTCTAATCTGACCTAGTACTATCTACAGATTTCAGATGGCGTTTGGACGAACGGAACAGCAGAAGTAGTTGGCAAGGTCACCACCCTACCAATGCACACGGCTTAGTACAAGAACGTGAAGAGCAGAGCAGAGAGGGAGAGGAGCAGAGCAGAGAGGGGGAGGTGGGAGGTGGGAGGCGGGAGGCAGGCGGGTTCCTGCTCCTGGCGGCATAGATTGGCATATCTTGACCGGTTTGTTGCCTCATAGCTAGTGCTAGAATGGCATACCATGCATGCAAGCATTTCAACCCGAGCAGGATCATATGAGAACCTATGGACACTATTGGCATATTCTCGAGCATTTGTACATACAGTGACATGCAATCAAAACCTATGATAGGGCGCATTTGGTATGCACATACACGGAAAGCTACGGACTGCATCGGCATAGCCCCACATGCTTCCACATATTACCATTTCTCACTGGGGCTGAGTGCCAGGGTAATTGCCGAAGTCGCTCCCTAGGGCCTTACTGCCAAATTAGCATGATGTGTGACACAGCAGTTTTGTTACTATTATTCAACGTAAATGGTGACACTCTGGTGGTACATTTCATCACCCAACATAAATCGAACATATAAGACACGTCCAGTTCAAACGTTGTCTTCTCGATTCATAATCAATTCTCTTGAATCTCATCCGACCGAGCACCCCGCCTTGAGTACACTTGGTGAAGCAGGTCGTTGAACAGGTCCACTTCATCAATCGCCTTCTTCGGCGTCTTATTCCGTACGATGCTAAACAGCGCGACGTTCGAGACGATGTAGACGCGCTGGTCTGGGAGGTTTGCATCTTCCAAAATAGCTTGGACATTCTCCCTCGTCTTCTCGATGAATTGCTTCCTTGCAGCCCTGTACAACTTGTCGTGACTCGGACGCTCTACGTCTTCTTCTTCTCCTTCGCTGTCGGATTCCATCTCCATCATGGTGCTCTGGATGTGCTGGTCTGCTTTCGATCGAACAATGTATGTGGGAATATTGAATCGTCTTGCGTTGGCGAGGATGGCGACATCCGTCATAGTGAAACGATTGTCTAAGACCACAATGATACAGTCAAAAACATAGAGACCTTGGTCGTTGAAGTATTGCCAGTCACGGCATTTGAGGGTGCCCGCACCGGGGATGTCATACCACACGAAAGGGTTTTCGGGATTGGTATCTGGGTATCTGGTCATCTGGAGTGTTGTCTCAGTAACCCCTACAGCTGCAGCACCCGCGTCCCTGCCACGCAAACCACGAAAGGCGTTAACGAGAGAAGACTTGCCACTCCCAGAGATGCCGGCGATAGCGAAATGGAAACAATCGTTCTTGTACTGGATGCGTCGTTTGGCTACGGCAACTTCTTCTGGAGAGGGCATTACAACGGGCTGGATACCCTCCTTCAAGCGCCTTTCTGCCTCCTCCTTCGCCTTCATTGCCTTCTGGGTTTCCTCTGCAGCTGTGCGGGCCACTTCCTCGGCCAGAGCCTTGCCAGCCTCGGCCTCGCAGCGCCGTTCATCCGCAGCCTTTTGCGCTCTCTCCGCCTCTTCCTTCGCAGCTGCCATCGCCCTCTCCGCATCCTCGCGTATCTTCTGGGAGCGTTCGCGTTCCACCTGAGCCTCTCGCGCAAGTCTCGCAGCCTCCTCCTTGGTAGTTTTGGAAGCCTCCTCGGCGAGCTCTTCAGCACGCATCACAGCCTCTGCAACCTCTTCCATCTGCACCCTCGTACGCGCCGTCTCCTCTGCAGCCCGCGTGGCTGCTTGATTAGCCTCTTCCTGGAACGCACGGGCTTCCTTGCGGTCCCGATCGGCTTGCCGTTGGATTTGTTGTGCGAGCTCTCGGACTTCTTTGACAGCCTGTTCAGCTTGTTCCTGAGCTCGTTCAGCTTGGTGTCGAGTCTCGATGTCAGCGAGGGTGGGGTTTCCTCTATCTGGACGAGGAAAAACATGGTGTAACGCAAGTGCACCCAAGCTAATGATGGGTCCAATGAGTCCCATCACGGGCAGCACGGGAGCCAGAACGTTGCCCATAATGCAAAAGTCTCTTGGATTCGTTTGAAAAGGATGGTGAGGGGTAGACAAGCTCCCTGTGTCAACGACCTCGATTGGGTGTGGACGAGTGATGGGGTAGACGATAGGGATGGGGCAGCGGTATAAAACGTCCGCTTCACCCTGGGACGTGGTACAGCAAGTGTTCGAGTGTTATCAGAAGACACCCTGAACTCAGCGAAGTCCTGGAGGCTCTGATCGGAATTGTGCGAGAAAAGAACTTCACCTCGTGTCTACTAGTAGATCTGGGGTCTTGGAGTTCTGGGTTACTCGAAGGACCCACAGGCAGTACCTTGAGATACTGGCAAACGCGGAAGATGCCTGATATCCATATGTCAAGTCAAATCCAGGCCTAGGAAATCTGATTATACACGGAATGTCGATGGGGATGAATCTGCAGGACAAGTCCAAAGTTCGGCGTTGGTAATTGTGGCTGACGACTGGGAAGTGGCGTGCTAACAAGGTGTTAACTAAGCCGCAGTGATTCAACGAAAACGTGATTGTCACAGAATATGATCTGCGCTGACCAAAATAGGTGAAAGGGAAGGCCAACCCCAGTTTCTTATCTCTTCCCGAACATTCCAGAATATGACGTCCCCCAAGGTTTCAGGCATACGAGCATAGTCTTACTCTTCTGTTCCAGGGTTTGCGCACACTGGAGCAGCCCTGTGATAGAGGCAGCAATCACCGTGACAATGTTTAAATTCATGCCTCCAACGGGCCTGCGGGACTTTAATTTTTGATCAATTTGTGGACATTAGCTTCAGCCTGAGCTGTCGACGGAACGACGGCGACGGGAGCCGCGGAATGTCGTGCTGCCATGTTGAAGGGATCTGTAGAAGTCCGAGAGCCTGAAGAAAGCCCACCAAATTTGTGTCTCGGGCTCGAGTCGGTCGTGCCCAATATCATATTGGGACCATCAGCCAGCCAAGCACGATCTATTCCTACTGTACCTGTAACTCACATCCGACACGGCTCAAACATAACTACATATCAAGAGCAAGCACTGCAACGAAAAGTCATCCCTTCACCCAGATTCAGTACCAACTTATGTCGCAGAGCCCGTGTTCTCATTCGACCTAGCCCTCCGCCTTGTGTAAGCCTCGTCGAACAGGTCGTTGAGTAGGTCCACCTCATCAATCGCCCTCCTCGGTGTCTTATTCAGCACGATGCCCAACAGCGTAGTGTTGGAGACGATGTAAACACGCTGGTTCGGGAGATTTGCGTCCTCCAAGTTAGCTTGGACGTTCCTCCTCGACTTCTCAATGAATTGCTTGCGCGCGGCCTTGTACAACCTGTCACGACGCTCGACGTCTTCTTCGTCATCTCCCTCGCTGTCGTATCCCATGTCCCTCATGATGTTCCGAATGTGCTGGTCGGCTTTCGATCGAACGATGTATGTGGGGACGTTGAATCGTCTCGCGTTAACGAGGATGGCGATATCCGTCATGGTGAAGCGATTGTCGAAGAGGACAACGATACAGTCAAAGACGTAGAGACCTTGGTCATTGAAATATTGCCAGTCGCGACATTTGAGGGTACCCGCACCGGGGATGTCATACCAGACGAATGGGTTCTCAGGATTGGCGTCTGGGTATCTGGTCGTGTGAAGTGTCGTCTCTGTGACTCCTACAGCTGCAGCACCCCCGTCTCGGGTGCGCAAACCACGGAACGCGTTAACGAGAGAAGACTTGCCACTGCCAGAGATCCCGGCGACAGCGAAATGGAAGCAATCGTCCTTGTACTGGATGCGTCGTTTGGCGGCGGCAACTTCTTCTGGAGAGGGTGTTACAACGGGCTGGATGCCCTCCTTCAAGCGCCTTTCGGCTTCTTTCCTGGCTTCTTCTGCTTTGCGAGCCTCTTCGGCAGCTACGCGAGCTGCCTCCTCCGCACGAGTCTTGCCAGCCTCTGCCTCGCGTCGCTGTTGATCCGCAGCCCTTTGCGCTCTCTCCGCCTCTTCCCTCACAGCCGCCATTGCCCTTTTCGCATCCTCGTATATCTTCCGGGAGCGTTCACGCTCCTCCCGAGCCTCCTGCGCAAGCTTCGCAGCCTCCTCCCTGGAAGCTCTGGAAGCCTCCTCGGCGAGCCTTTCGGCGCGCCTCGCAGCCATTGTAGCTTCTTCCGTCTGCGCCCTCATCCGCGCTGTCTCATCCGCAGCCCGTGTAGCAGCCCTGTCAGCTTCGTCCTGGCGCACGCGAGCCCGCTCGCGGTCCAGTTCGGCTTCCCACTTCATCCGATCGACAAGGTCTCGGGCCTCTCTGGCCCCCCCTTCGGCGTCTCTCTGGGCCCGTTCAGCGTCCTGGCGAGCTCTGATATCACCGAGGGTGGGGTTTTCTTTGTCGGGACGGGGGAATAAAAAATCCACGGCCCGGCTAACTACGCCCGAAACCCGCGAAACCAAGGAGGAAAGGAATCCCATCGTTTGAAGAGGAGGACGAGGAGTAGAATGGCTGTCTGTGTTCAACGACCTGGATTGGGTGTGGACGGGTGATTGGGTGGACGACAGGGATGGGGCAACGGTATATAAATATCCGTTCCACACTGCAACGTGATAGGACGAGTGCTTGGGCGTTAGCAGAAGACACCCTGGACCCATCGAAGTCCTTGAGGTTTAATCCACGAACTTCAACTCTCGTGCAAAATCAGGGCCCTGATCGGAGTTCGAGAAAAGAACATTACCTTTTCTCTAGCTTTCGGGTCTTGGGGTTATGGGTTACTCAAAGAACCCAGCCATCCAGGCAGTACCAAGTTGAGGCACAGGCAGAGCGGATCTATAGATGTCCACATGTCAAATGCGTTCCAGGTATGGGAGGTTGTGCACTCACTTTGATGGGAATAGATCAGAACATGTCGATTCGGCATTTGCAATTGTGACTGACAAGGGGGGGTTCAATAGAGTTGCGGCGAACAGAAGGTGGGGAAACCTTGAGTCATGGGAAGAGCAATCTATGGTTATGGTAAAGGGCGAGAAGCTGGCTCCTATTTTCTGTGAAGGAATGTGTCAGATTGTCAGATATCGATACGCGACCATCAACCGTTTATCGTCCTGATGACGTGAGCGCAGTTCCGATGGAACGAGTACTCCTATGTTGTGAGATGTACCGAACGAACGTGTTAGGACGAGCGCTTGAATATTAGCAGGGGACACCCTAGACCCATCGAAGTCCTTGAGACTTAATCCACGAACTTCAACACTCGTACAAGCGGAGAAGAGGGCTCTGATCAAAATTGCGCGAGAAAAGGATCTCACCTCGTGTCTAGCACTCGGCACTGTGGGTAGTAAAGGCAATTAAATTCAGCGTAAAACTCAGTGTATTCCACTAATGAATTTCAACGGATAATGTAGTGGATAATGTAGTGAATTTCAGTGATCATGTGCCGAAAATTCAGTGGAAAAATGCACTGATCCAGCATCTGCCCCCTCTGAATTTCATTGTATTTTCACATTGAATTTTAGTGGTCAACAATGAAAAATTTTATTATAACACAAAGTCAGATGGTGCCAAGGGTGGTAATTGAACACATGACTTCATTAAGAGAAGGAGAGTACAGGAAAGAGGTTATCCACTAGACTAGATGGCCTGTATTAAATAATAGTATCATCGGGTATATAGCTACATACAATTAACATTTCATTCAAAAAATTTGCCAAAGTCCCATAATGGGCCTGTGGTTGTGGGAATGGGTGACAAAGTGGTGCTAAGTGGCCACTGTGGATACAGTGAAATTCAGTGGTATATTGAAACTGGACAAGAGTTTCTGGTAATCTGAATAGAAGTACTGCAACAGAGGTGAACAACAAAGAGGAAATGGTGTAGGGGTTCTTGCACCAATAACAAGAGTTGAGGTATGATGAGTAGACAGAGTAGTCCAAGGAGGGACTAGATAGTGCAAGTCACTAGAGAGGAGTGACAAGGACTAGAAGTGTATGAGGAAAGCCTAGTAGAAGGCTATGATTGAGTTATGGAAGTCCTTAGATAGAAGGACTGAGAGGAGAGTAAATGTGCTTGATGTCGAGCAGGCATAGGGGGAATTGCTAGAGGCAAGCCCACCAGAACTCACCTTGGTTGGAGTTGTACTAAGAGAGAAAGAGAGGTTGAAGAGTGATTGTATTTGTCAGGAGATGAATCCTGGTATGTATATATACAAGTAGTAGTATCTAATGGGGAAAGGTCCTAACTGGTCCCCATGGAGTAGTAGACAAGTGGAATGAAATCTATCTATGTCCACTGTATTGTACTGTAAGTGTGTCCGGTCTAACTTCTTCGGAGTGACCGGATACAAGTCCAGTATGGGTCCTAAGGATATCATCTGGAATATTACTTCGGATGAGTCCAGACTTACTTGGACATGTTTGGACTGGTTATCTAGACTACTGTAATACATATTGTAATCTATTCAACACTTGAGAGCACGTTCCATAAATGCTATAGAAAGTGGACAGTAAGGCCCACTATACAGTATATATGTCTCATACATGGTGCACAGACCAAGCTGTGTCTGATGAGTATAGTAAGTGTCTCATCTGTATGAGGAAGACAAAGCCTAAGTAGGCAATACCCTGAACCCTGGTCTATGGGTTGTAACACTACTGGATGATAAAGCTATCATATAAGTCCCTGAGGAGTAAAACCCTGTACCCTGAAGATAAGGGTATGACATCATAGATAAGCTCTATACCCTGGGTAAGATACCCTGGTTCCTGATCACAGGATATGATGTAATAGTCATGTGATAGTCTAGAACATGAGTCTAGAACATATCAAGGGTGAAGGGTATGATGTCAAGGTCATAAAGGGCCTAGAAAAACAGTCTAGACCAGACTGGTTCTATCATGTGATCACAAACGTGTCACAGGACCTAGAATATGTCAATAGATATATGGTTAACCCTCAATAGCGAAAGAATATAAATAGTGAGAATAAAAGGAATTGTGAAGGATGAAGAAATGGATATAGAAAATCCATAATTGGACTTAGTGGATAACCACAATTCCGATACAACCATGGCTATGAAGCTGTGCTCATTCCGGACAGAGTAACTCCTATCACCTCCAAACCAGTATTCCAGATCAAACGAGATGAAAAGGAAATGTGGAATGGCACAAAGTGCGAATAGTTGCATGTGGCTTTACACAAAAGGAAGGAGTTGACTACCAGGAAGTATTTGCTCTGGTAGCAAACTGACTCCATTCACACCCTAATCGCCCTAGCTGTCAAATATAATCTGGAGTTAGACCAAATGGATGTCTCCACAGCATATCTCAATGGAGAACTAGAAGAGGACCTATACATGTCCCCCCCAGAAGGTGTTCCAATCCAACCTGGATATTGTTGGAAACTCAGATGTTCCTTGTATTGACTCAAACAGGCCGGCCAGACTTGCAACAAGACCTTAGGCTGAAAACTCAGAGACCTCAGATTTGTCCCTCTGGACGCTGAAACATGCCTCTATGTGTTCTGGAAGGATGGACAGATTTGTTTCCTAGTCATCTATGTTGATGATCTCCTCCTAGCTGCTACCACTTGGAAATTCATGAACTCCATGAAAGCAAAACTCTCTGCCACTTTCAAAATGCATGATCTCAGAGAAGCCAAGTACATCCTCAGAATCCAAATCAGGCAAAACAGGAAACTCCGGACCATCTTCCTCTGCCAATCCCAGTATTGTCACACAATCCTGGAGCAAACTGGTATGTCCACATGCAAACCAGTATGGACCCCCATGGCACATGGCCTCCAACTCTCCACAAATGATCCAATGGATGATCACATTATTCCAGAGATGACCATTGAAAGAAAACAGGTCTCCTACCTAACGGTCATAGGATCATTGATATATCTCATGCTTGGAATGTGCCTGGAATACACAGTTGGTGCACTCAGCCAATTTAGCGCAAAACCCAAGTCCATTCACTGGGAAGCTGCAAAATGTGTACTCCAGTACATACAAGCTACCAAGGACATGGAACTCTGATTTGATGGAACGAAACTCTCCACAGACAAGGACTTCCATGGCTACTCCAATGCTGGTTGGTCTCAGGAGTTGGACAACTCCCATTCCACCTCTGGCTTTGTTTTCATCAGCAATCACAAAGCTATTTCCTGATCTAGCAAACTACAAAGCATGGTGGCCCTCTTCACTATGGAATTGGAGTACATCAGACTTAGCAGCACTGGAAAACACTTGGCTTGGCTCTGATCCTTCTTTGATGAGATTGGGCATCCACAGAAAAGTCCCACTGAACTGTTTTGCGACAACCAAGCAGCATCATTTCCATACAGTATTTAGATTCCTACTTCTCTTCCCAGCACCTCAGTTGTGTTCACCCCATTGGCAACAGCTGAGGTAAGTTGCTTTCTATACTGTACATCACTTACTCCAAGACTAATGTACTTTAGCTCCAGTATGAATAGCACCAGACTTGCTCCGCTAAACTCCGGGCCTTTGGAACTCTGGATTTTGACAGTACAGTGGCTCAAAAAAGTGTCCCAATATTGGGCTGTTTTGGAAGAATTTGATAGTTGGAAGAGAACCAAAAGTCAATAACCCTAGTCCATGCTGGGACATTGATAGCCCTAACCCCCACCTTGACAATGAGCCCTTGGTCATGTGATTTGGTCACCATGGCACTAAGATATAACCATATTAAAATGACATGTCACTGGGACACTTATTAACCTTGCCAGAGGCAATACTAAAGACAATTATCCTTTTGTCAGTAGGAAAAAGCTTGGAATGACATTTTAATTTGATGTTTTTCTTGCCTTGATGGATCTTGTTGATCATTCTGGACACAATAGATTTCCCTAGACCAGTTTGGGAGGATATCCTCCTAG
>JBBPRX010000831.1:0-11342 GCA_038093195.1 Boletus fagicola | reverse complement strand
CGATCCGAATGTGTGGAAATGATCCAGGGGGGTCGCATTCATACTCCATGGAGTTGGGGTGATTTCTTGAAAGGGAATATGCATGTTTTCTCACGAGCCGGAGGACTTGCTGAGTGATCGTCCATCGCTCAGGGTAACCGTCCAGATGCTGTTGGAGGCCGATTGTGTAGATGAGTTGGAACCGGGCATGAAGGATCTCATCGCTCTCATCCAGGATATCTCGAACGTGAGAATGAATCCATTTCTGAAGGCTCAGCCACTTGGATGCGCTGTCCAAGGCACCGCGAGCATTCCTGCTGTGCTCGTCACAGTGGCCAGTAGGAGTGGCGTCCTTTTTGCTCGAGCGGTTGGGCGACTGGCACAGCCATCGAAACACGCTACCCACAAGGCTATCTTCCGGAAGCTGGGGTTCGATATTGAGCCGAATCAACGATCGTCGATATAATTGTTTATGCTCACCGATCTGGGCGACAATATGTACTTGGAAATGAACTTCTGCAGCTTCGGTAAGGGATCAGCGGCAAGTTTGGCCTTCCGAATCTGCTCCTCCACACTCATCAACTTGAGTGACAGGACGTGTTCCGGCTGTACAAGTAGAATTCCATGCTCAGCCATGCATTGAGACATGATCTTGTGTAGATCATCAATTTGAAGACTGATCACCTTGCCACTGCCATCGTACTCGGGAGAACGAGAAAAGGGCAGGGGGTATATTGGCCTGTTAGCGAGCCCGCCAAGGCGAGCAGCCAGTAATTCAAACATCTGGACTGTTAACACCTTTGGGACAATGACACGGACGAGCTGATTTCCATCCGCAAGAGCGGCAGCAACGATAGGGATGATCACAGAGGATTTCCCTTCACCCATGTTGACCTGCATGACGGTGTTTTCCCCGGATTGTGGGGACATCATCTCCATTGCCATTTCCGCTTGAGCACGACGCATAAGAAAATTCCCTTGAACCTGTTTTAGGGCAGGAGCAACGTTAGTAGAGACAAGTGCTTGGACAGCGGAGACGCACCTGGATTAAGAGCCAATCCGGGTAGTCTTCAGGATTCCACCCGTCACATCCCTCGTTCTCTAATTCCTCCGAAAATTCTTCTTCGAGACCATCCAGGGCAAATCGAAGCAACCTCCGGGAACGCTGAAGGTCCAAAAGAAGCAGAGCTAATGATACCAAGCATTTCTTCCACCGTCCAGGTAGGTTGATCGGCGAGGTGGATGCGAGAGATTGGAAGAGGAAATCTGCCGTAATCGGCGGCCATTGACCTAACCGATTGAGTGCTTGCTCACGTGGATCGGCTGTTGGACCCAGATGCTGTTTGAGAGTGGCCAAACTGTCCATGTAGTTGACTCTGCACTGTCCATAGTGCTTCTTGAGTGTCTCCATGCGATTCTCCCCCCCAACTGTGTGAGTCGTTCGGGACTCCTCGCGAGCACGTTGTGCGCTGGTATCAAGGTGAGTGAGGTATTCCTGTTGAAATGATGGGCCGGTTCGAAGGGACGAGAATAAATGATGCAGCGTGGGAATATTATCTGATGGTGCCCTGCTACCCTTGTGACTGTCGCGCAGTAAAGCATAACGAGGCGGTAGTACTGGCGCGGGTCGGGTTGAAAGCAGCTGATCGAGTGTGATCTGCAACGGTGTGCCCTCATTGAGAATATATTGCAGAGACGGTACCGGGCGCGGAAGAGCGGGTAGTCCAGGCTCTGCGAGGACGCGCATGAGACGCTCCTTGAGAGAGAAGTTACGGCAACAGCTGGAGAATAGTTTTTGGAGGCTGGCTGTTAAACTTGCCACGTCCCAGTAATGGGGATCCAACGAGACTGTCGGGGGGGTATCAGATGGCCAGTCCTTCAGCAAGTGTTTTACAGCATCATCGACACTATGCTTCTCCAAGTTCCAATCCAGATACGACTCTTTGAAACGAGATTTGCTAATATGCTGCCGCAAGACCTCCTCGGTGGGACGATATCCATCCAAAATATTGCAACCAACATGGATCGGTGGATCACCTGAATCAGACTGCCATTGTGTAGCGAATGCTATAAGCATTGAGAGGAAGGCCGCCTGATGGCATGGTGAACAGTACACCATTGTGGGAAGTAGGAATAACAGCTGAAAGCACTGACGAGTTCCCCCCCTCTTCTCCAGGATGTTATGTACCCTGATCATTAATGTCTGCACAATATCGGGATATGACTGTCTTCCCGAACCGTCGTGGAGGGGGGGGTTCAGCAGCAGTATCCGCACGCATGTTGTCGCTCCACAGTTCTACCCAGTTCGATATATTATCCATAGTGGGTATACTAATGGCCCAGCGGTGAACAGCAGATGCTGCAGCGGAGGCGACCTTCTCGAGCTCCAAGTCCCGCTCTGGGGTCAAGTAGTCCATGTCCTCGCAGTCCCCCGGCGGGGAAGTCAGTCCAGTGACATTAGAGGGAAACAGATACGCAGCTCGTCGCTCTGCGCGCTCCCGTGGCGCGCGGTCGTACGCAAGGCGAGTCCCGTAATATCTACTTCGGATCAATTCATCTGCAGCATTGATTTGAGGATATTGGGTTAAAGTCGAGTGGTCGTCCGAGTCACCGAGAATTCTGCATTTTATGATAGACCGACACCAGCTGACTGTAAGAGACAAAGTGCTGCTTGAGCACCTGTTTTGCCTGTCAGTGGATCAGGCATATGGCAACTAGTTGCGACATGCAGAAACGCAAGATATCGCGTGCTCTTGAAGCTGCCATTCCCTATAAAACAACCCAGTTCAGTATCCACATTATAGGTATAATAGTGTAATGGATCATCCGGTTGTGTGTGTGAAGGACACTTTGTGCGAACCCGAAACTGATCATTGTCATTCTTTCGGGGGGAACCATTTGGTACGATGATGCATCTGGGGATAAGTTCCTCTGGAAAGTGGGTTTTCTGTCGGAGAACGAGGAGGTTCTCTAATCCGAACAACGCCCCAACACATGATTGATTCTCGTCGTAAACCATGTCCTTGAAGTCACGGGACTCTAGTTCTGCTTGCTCATTGACAAAAAAGGACAATCCATAGCGGGGCAAAGCAATGGACAGTCGTAGCACGGGTGCACATTGGAGAGAGTTGATGGGGGACGTGGTAATTAGAAAGTTTCTGGAATGGCTCTCCAAGCGTTCGTCGACGTTGTTGAGACACTCAAAACACTGCGAAGCCATTGCCCAGGTTGGGCTTCGGATGTCGACAAGGGTCTCACGACATTTGTACACACGATATTGTCCAGATGTGAAGTCAATCCTCCAATTCTCCGAAGATTGTTCCCAAGGTTGTTCGAGAGGGCATATCTCGATTATCTCTGTGGAAAGATTCAACCAATGAACGTGACCATGAACGAGCGCTGGTGGAAGGTCTTGGGACAGTTTGGTCGAAGGAATCAGTTCAAGGATGTCATTTGATTGACTGCATTGCGCTCGAACCACCAGGTCGTCGCCTCGCAGCGAAAAGTGAACCTTGGCGTATTGAACCATGGTGATTACGTTACGTAGGGTGGGTACACATACCTTGTGTTCGGACGTCGTGGCGAAGGTCGTGAAATCCATTCCTGGGAGATTGGATGGTATGAGAAAGAAGCCTTGCTGCAAACTCTGATTAGGAACATGTGTTAATATCAGGAGGTGCAGGATGTACACACATCATGAAAGATTCGCCCGCCTTCTGGAGAGTCCCTAACCACACGTGGCAATCCGCCTAATGGCTGACCACCCACTCGAAGCACACCATCGAGCAGATTAAGGTGCACTGTTTGCGACAGTTGGTCCCCAGTTGCTTTAGTTCTGCATGAAAACCAACGAGCGTTCAGACACAGTAATTGCTCCCATCTGTGTGCACTTGGCTTGTGGTGAGGGAAAATCTTGCCAACTGCGAGGTCTACACCGTAATCTGACACATCGGCGAGGATTAACTCTCGCAAGATCCCCTCGAAAGCATGAGCGAGACGACAATCTCGTTGAAGGAGTAGTCGTGAATAGTTGTCATCGACAACTGAAGAGTTGAAGTTAGCTGAGTTATGAGGGCGCTCGAGATTCAGGGATTGGACATACATTCGCGGAGTGCAGATATTAAGAAGGCAGAAGAGAGTAGCGCATCAACATCCTCTGCCGAATGGAAGAGCTCGGGGTGTGTAGTAGGCTCAACATTGAATGTGCTTCGACATGTGGCAGCCATGTCCTGCAAGAGATTGCTGCGTTCTTCATTTGTAGGTGCCATTGCCAAGTTGTATGATAATTCCTGCACCCAGCTGAACGCCTTTCTGCGTACACATCCAAGAAGTGCGATGGCTCGCTCCGAGACACCTTGACTGGGACTTGATGCAAGTACCCGAGTGAGCAAGAGAGAGATGATTTTGATCATCACCGAGTCGATTGAGCCAGCTCCGACCTCCATGAACAAACTATCGAGTTCGTCCAGAAGGGCGTAGCAAAAGGACGAGTCCTGAAGTTCTTTGTGCCAGGTCCATGTCCCTGTATTCAAATCGAGTGGTCCTACTTGAAAGGCTGCTTGGGCGAGGAGGTAATGAACATCGCGACGACGGAAGTTGAGAGTTCTACTGCGCAGCCCGCGCAGGATGTTGAACCACTGGAGCGATCCGCCGCTCCGCAAGTGTGCAAAGGCAAGGAATTCGTCGAGGGAGAGGTCCGTGGGACAGTCTGCTTGGACAGCCAAGACGTTGTTAGAAGTGTGAGAAATAGAATTCACATATTTTTCCAGAGAATCGTCTTCGATGTTGTATGCGATGTTTAACGAAACCTGCCCGTGACGGAGGCGCTCCTTTGCCTGCCAAATTGAGAGATGGTCCGTTGGGACGACGCCGTCCTGTCTAAGATGTTGAATCGCATAACGTAATGTTGGGCCATTTCGAGAGCGCAAATCCCCCACGTAAAAATAGGAAAAATGGATCTGGAACGAGAGCGGTGGCCCTTCGCGGGGGACGAAGTAGGGATGCAATATAGGAGCACGCGCAAGGAGATTGTCTTGTTCTTCTTGTTCTGCATCGAATGTGTGATATTTATTGATGGGATAGCACAAGTAATATAGAATGCGGGAAGCGGCAGAACGCCAGATACGAAAGCACGCCGGGCATTGTAATTCGAAGATGACGACTTTGGCATGTAATGGCGAGGCGGGTAATGGTGGTCGAGAAGCTGATGGCCGTTGCTCAGATAGCTGCTGTTGATTTTCTTTGTATCCATCATAGGTGCGTGCGAGACGAGGAAGTTCTTGCTGAATGCCAACACGTCCAGCTACCATCGCGTCTCGTTCAATGCAAACTTTGAGTTGCTGAAGAGGCAGGGATTGGTCATAATAACGGACAGGGAAACTGTTTTCAGTGAATTCATCCGAAAGTACAGACCAGCCCAGACGTGATTGAGACTGGCGCACAGAGAAGTACTGGTATGCACGAGAAAGACGATGGATGCTAGTTGCCTTGTGCAGGAGCAGCCTTTCCAGGAATGCGATCGGAATTTCAGGGGAATAGTCGGCGAGCATGGGAATCTCCTTCACAACGAGCTTGTCAAGTGCGACAAAAAGCTCAATCGCGGTCAGCAACATGATGGATTGATCTTCTGGATTTGAGGACGATCGACTGCCAGTGCTAGCCTTTATCATGTATTTATCCATCAAAATCTCCAGTTGTGGGCATGCCTCGTCCACATTCGTGACCGAGGCAAACCAATCGTCGATGCCCTGCTCAACCGATTGTTCGATGTCATAGAGAGTAACGTCAGGGTCGGCATCATATGCCTCCTCAAAAAAGGTCCCATTCGATGACAAGAAATCATCGATAGTGCCGCGGCGATGATGGCTGGGATGAAAAGGAGTACCGAGGGGTTTGTGGCCAGAATTCGCAAGAGCACTGCAAATGTAATCACGACTGTCCAGGAGGGAAAGCTGCGTGTCCCTGATGAGGTCCTCTTGTGAAGGATTTCGAAATGGAGGCAGGTGGGTGCTCAGTTGCATCCGCCGGTCGTCCAGAATATCTCGAAGACAAGCGCATGTCTTCAGCGCCATTTCGGAGAGCCAGTCGGGGATAGAGGAACCAAGCTTTCCCAAACGTCGCAAAATTTTCAATGACATCAAATGAATGAGATCACTGGAGAGGTTTGTATTGTTTGAATCCCTTCCCAGAGTGCATATAAAGAATAACATGAGTCGTTTGTAGGAGGCACGTCCGAGAGGAGAGCGATCAACAGACATCTGGATCACGACCCTGACAAAAAGCCAAAGCGACGAGCGACGCCAAACAACCACAGGGGCTGAGCCATCGGGCCTCGTCGGCCGGATAACATCGTCACGAACACGCTTCGTGATGCGAGGAACATCAGCAGTGCGACCAACGCCTTGCAAGATGCCCGCGAGAAGTGCAGTGATATATTGCGAACGAGCGGAAGGAGGGGAGGGAAGGTCCGACTCGATAGCATTGGGGCGAGAGAGAAAAATGGCGAGCTCGAATTGAAAGTCATCATCATCAAACACCTCGTCCGGCACCTCGATGGCAGACCCGGGATACGAGCATAACAGAGACCCCCCAGTCGTCTCTACAGCATCGCTGCGTGGTGACACCTCGAATGATTCGAAGCGCGTACTGTTATCCTGCTTTGTGAAAACAACCGCAGCATTTTGAGGTCGGATGAAAAGTGCAATAATATCTATATGTTGTCAGCACAGATCTATAGAGAACATGTGGGCGTACCTCCAGTTTGCATTCCGCGCATTTGAGAGATGATGTGGTCTCTGTCTAGGTGTTCAGACTGGACGGAGGCCTGCAAGCTGTCTAGCATTTGTGTGATGCTCCCCCAACGAGGCTCAGAGGTTCCGTATAGGTGTGCGCTATAAGCATGGGTAGCAGTGCACACTGCACGAGCCAGTGAAAGGTCGTTCTCTAGGGTATAGTCGTTGTCGTGGGGAAGCTTGACAGGAAGTAACACATGGGTAACAGCATAATGGAAGGATGTCGAAGTATGGATGAACACCGGTGAGCTGGTCATTTCAGGACCGGGGTCATTAGCGGTAGAAGTCGTAGACATGGTGGTATTAGGGCGAGTGCAGACGGCGGCGAGTTGTTGAACTCAGTATTAGCCTTCCTCCGAATTCCTTCCTCATTTAGGCTCCGCTCAACTTGAAGCTCAGTACATACCGTCATCCCTCAATTACTCAGGATGATACATCTTCACGGATATCCACAGCTTGAGAGCAAGAGGTAAAACATCCCCGAACGGCAAGATTTACAAGGCTGTCATCATTGACAATCTGCGGGAACCTCAGGCTCGTTGACATAAATACATGAAACCTAAAAAATGGCATGGTGGGAGAACGAAGGCGAGCAAGGCTGCAAAGGATGAGTTCAACCGAGTCGCCGCCAACATTTAGCTATCATTTCAGTGAAATGGCTAGTGTTAGCCGATAGCCAGGACCAGTCAGGACTAATACACAGTTCACAGAAATGACTAAAGAACTCACCATGGACGAGCAATTCATTGTCAATCAGCATGTAGACGTTGTTGCGGATGTAGGCGGGTTATGGCCAGACACGACGGACATGGTCTGGCAGGGCCGCTCAAAGTCTTTCTCTGTTAGTAGCTGCCCTTGAAGAATTTTGCCCATGTGCGTCTGCGTGAAGGGTCGCCCTCTGCTCCGAATGGCAAGCAACGCCCACACAGCAGGTAGCGGTGAACCTGAAAACCTGATTTCATTTTCATTTTCGTCGAAACCACCAGGGATGTTGAACAGATTCCACCGGATTGTTATATTGTTTGGTGGCGAATCCTTCGTGGGTACATCGAGGAAACGACATAGCCGGAGGTACGATTGATAGTCTCTGATATAAAGCTGCCCAGCGAACACGTTCAGCTGATCGATCAGAGCCCAGGGTGGAGTCCAGTCGGTGGGCAGGGGAGGGATAGAATAAAGTTTCAGATCGTCGGAGGGTTTCATTCGGTGGGATGTACGAGGTGCATACAGATGAAGGTGGATGTATTCGCTTGCCCTGATGTCTGGCATCAAGCGGTCGGCCTCGAGTGGGCTCAGTAAAACAAGTAGTTGGTCATGGTCATTCAGGTTATTACGGGACAGAATCCACTGGACAGGTCGAAGGTATTGATCCATGGTTCCTTGAGTGGACTCAGGTTTGATCGTCTTGCAGAAATCCGCCGTCGCCAAAATACATGGGCTCCAGACGTCTGCTTCGCAAGTAGCTGCAGAGCTCCTTTCCAGCGTCGTGAAAACGGGACGAAAGGCGCTGCCAAAGTGCAATGGAGGGATGACACCAGTCTTCACAAATTGGATGACGTCCGGATGAAGGTAATGTTCCGCCGGTTCTGCCTCGGGAGGCAGCTCCAACTCACGTTCGCGCTCCCGCTCGCGGTTCACCTCCCGTCTTTGTTCTTCTTCCATCTGTGCATTGGGAAGTGATAGAACACCAAGATCTTTACAGCGTTGGTGAATCCCCGGGCCCAGCATCGACAAACTACTCTTAGTATCGCCTGAGGGTGCATAGAGATCGGCCAGTGATTTGAGTTCTGGCTGAAGCCACGCATCCGACAACTGATCTGGCCCGAGTTCGTTATCGCAAAAACGGGTCCAAGCGTCAGATCTCGATTTATGACTCATGCCCTGTTGCGCCCAGTGAGGAGCCCGCTGCTGTATATCGATCCAGGTCTCGTGTATTGCCCAGCATAAAATGTCGACGGTAGTGACTGGGGTATTCGGATACTTTTTGCCGACCACAGCACGGATGCTCTGATCAACCTCGAGCGGCGCAAAAAACATGACCGAATGACCATGACCCAGCTTGCGCATCCGCATACAACCTGAAACCCACAGCCCACGTGAGACTCATCGAGTACATCCTGGTGTCAACGGACCTTGCACTAGATTATCTTTTGTGACCTTGGGACCTAGTGTGACGGCTGCTCGGGATTCGATAGGGAATTTGATGTCTGTACCCCTTGTGTGCGCATGATCGAGATAGACAACACAGCGATCTAACTGCTGAGAAAGTGGTGATGATAGCATCGATTGAGTGATGCCATTTCGTGCGAGTAACATCAATTCATCATCCTCGTCGAAATAGATGGCGCCAGCAGCATCGCGAGCCATGTCGAGCCATGCTTTAGCCACCTGGCGATTGGAATGATCGAGTATCTGTGCACCAACGTCGAGAAAAGCATGAATTGTGGGTTGTTGCTCGACTACCATTTGGAGTAATCTAGGCGTGGTCCAGCGTTCACCGTTCTCGTGAGTCACCATATAGGAGTCATTTTCAGGCTGAAGTAGATAAGCGAGAACCCTAGCATTGGTTCCCTTATGATGGTCGATGTCGCGTTGAGCAATAGACAAGGGTAACAACCATTGGCCGTCGTTCGTGCCCGAAAATCCTAGCACTTAGTTCAGCAACCAAATTGAATGCCACGGGATGAATTGTGGGCTCACTCACCAGTTATAACCTTTTCCTGTTTCTCTGCTAAATCCCAGCTAGAAACAGATAGTTTCGACGGAAATTCTTTCGCTTCCTGTGGGAACACCGTCCGTGAGAGGTAGAAATCTATTGTTGCTTGATTCCGGGCGAAAAGTGGGAATATGACCTTGTCCCATTGCTCCGATGACTTGAGGTTGATCTCTCGAAGTTCCTGAAGTGAGTCTGGAACTGACTCGCAGTCGTACTCTGTGACCCAAAGTGCATATTCCGTGAATGGATGATCCTGATTTAGCAAAATTTCGAATGAAACTCTCAATTGCTCCTCGCTCAGACCAGTATAGTAGTAAGACAGACATGTGAGAATGATGGTGATGTCTGGGTGGCCGAACTGGGTGTTGGGTGCGGGCACGTCTTTGGCCCTATACGGGACGGCGAGCTTTGTGGAGCTCGAGGAACGGTCGGAGTATCGCAACCGCAGGTCAAGGCCATAGTCAACACGCCATCTTCGCTCAGAAAGAGCAAACAAGAGCATGTTGGAAGCCAGGAGACCTCGGAGGAGGAGGAGTCCACTCCAAAGGTAATGGTGGTGAGAATGCTTAGCGTACTCCTCCACCATCTTGACTGTAGCGGGAACTTCGAAGACATTTTCGTCGGATATGAAACTCCGGATTGCACGATACAATGCTGCGGAGATACGTTGAAAGTTGAAATTTGGAAGCCGCCCAGCCATGACGTCTTCCACAATCAATGACATTAGACGTCGACCAACATCGGAAGCTCGCACGACGCGAATGTGTGGAAATGATCCAGGGGGGTCGCATTCATACTCCATGGAGTTGGGGTGATTTCTTGAAAGGGAATATGCATGTTTTCTCACGAGCCGGAGGACTTGCTGAGTGATCGTCCATCGATCAGGGTAACCGTCCATATGTTGCTGGAGGCCGATTGTGTAGATAAGTTGGAACCGGGCATGAAGGATCTCGTCGCTCTCATCCAGGATATCTCGAACATGAGAATGAATCCATTTCCGAAGGCTCAGCCACTTGGATGCGCTATCCAAGGCACCGTGCGAATCCCGGCTGTGCTCGTCAAGGTAGTCAGTAGGAGTGGCGTCCTTTTTGCTCGAGCGGTTGGGCGACTGGTGCAGCCATCGGAACATGCTACCCACAAAGCAGTCTTCCGGAAGCTAAGGTTCAGCATTGAGCTCAATCAACGCTCATCAACATAACTTTTTATGCTCACCGACTTGGCTGGCAGGATGTGCTTGCAAATGAATTTGTGAAGCTTCGATAAGGGATCGGCTGGAAGTTTGCCTTTCCGAATCTGCTCCTCCACGCTCATCAACTTGAGTGACACGACGTGTTCCGGCTGCACAATTAGAATTCCATGCTCAGCCATGCATTGAATCGTGAGCTTGCGTAGATCATCGATTTGAAGGCTGGTTACCTCGCCATAATCGCCGTGCTCTAGGGAACGGGAAAAGGGTAGGTGATATATTGGCCTATTAGCGAGCGTGCCAAGGCGAGCAACCAGCATGTCGAACATCTGGACCATCAGGGCTTTTGGGACAATCACGCGAACAAGTTGTTTGCCGTCAGCGAGAGCGGCAGCAACGATGGGGATGATCACAGAGGATTTCCCTTCACCCATGTTGACCTGCATGACGGTGTTTTCCCCGGATTGTGGGGACATCATCTCCATTGCAGTTTCTGCCTGAGCGCGACGAATAAGAAAATTTCCTTGGACCTGTGTCAGGGCAAGAGCAACCGTGACGTTAGTACAGACGAGTGCCGAGACGGCGGAGACACACCTGGATTAACAGCCAATCCGGGTAATCTTCAGGATTCCATCCGTCACATCCCTCGTTCTCTAGTTCCTTCGAAAAC
>JBBPRX010000830.1:0-11349 GCA_038093195.1 Boletus fagicola | reverse complement strand
CGGGCGCCGTTTGTCATACGCAGATATGCTGATGATTGGCCAGCAATGCATCAGCCACATCAGTGGGCATCTCTCTCATACCTATCCTCCGTTGCGGGCCCTGGCCGCATAGTTCCCGTAGAAGTCGGGGATGACTACAGATCCGACGATTGGTCCCAGAAACTGATCAGCTGGGATGAATTCCTTTCTTCCCTAGATACGTCTGCATCAGCGGTCTCCATGCATCGCCAGCATCATACCATCTACCTAGCCCAGCACAGTCTTTTGACGCAGTTTCCCCGACTGCGAGAGGATATCATCCTCCCTGACATTGTCTATGCCTGCCTCGACTCGCCCGATTTCCCAGCATACGAGCCACCATCCGACGTAATAGTGAATGCATGGCTTGGCCCAGAAGGGACGATATCTCCCGCTCATACGGTAAGCTGATTTGTCCTCTGCCAATCACCAAAACCGTCAGCCTCGGCTTGTTTATAGGACCCGTTCTTCAATTGCTATGGTGAGCTCATGTGCTGCCAAAAATATACCGCGGAACCTGATTCCCACGCAATAGTGCAGGTGGTTGGCCGCAAGACGGTCTGGCTTGCACCACCTAGTGTTGCAGCAGCCATGTATTCCTATTCCTCCGGCGCTGACAAGGGTCACAACCCAGCAGCCAACTCGACTAGCCCGCTCATGAGCAATACTTCTCGTGTGGATGTGTTTCCTGCGACATTACACAAAGTGGAGGCCTCTCAAACGGCCTTCCCTTTGTTTTGGGATGCTGTGCCTGATGAAGCATCTTGCGTGACACTGAATCCCGGCGACCTCTTGTTTTTCCCCCCGGGGTGGTGGCATGCCATGCGGAGCGAGGATGTGAGCTTCTCCGTGTCAATGTGGTTTTAGATGAAATCCAGCGGTCTGCCTGGAGGTAGTTGAATGAACGGAACGAATTTGGCGGTGTTCCTGGTAGAATGGTGACATGTATCAGGTTAAATGTCACAGGAGTTATCCACGACAGTTAGTAGCTACGCGTGTGATTGCTTTTTCAAGCACCGGAGCACATCTCTCCTTCCGGCTGTTCGACGTCGACAGCTGCCCAGCATCGGCTCAGTGACTCTTCTCTCCCGTCCCCCATGTCTTCCTCTGACGCTGACCGTGCTGTTGGGCGCACGTCTCCGTTTCCGACCACCAGACGGAGTGGCGCCCTATCGCCTTCGCCCTCCGCTTCACTAACCGACCAACATCTTGCGGAAGCCCTCGCCAACTCCCCAGACAATGGAGCGACCTTGGATTTCACTCACAAAAGTCTCACCGATGTCGGAGAGGATGGTGCAGAGCGTCTAGCCACCGCCGGCCAGAGTGAATTCTCCACAGAGCAGGTTTCAATCACC
This sequence comes from Boletus fagicola, assembly GCA_038093195.1. Classification (NCBI taxonomy): domain Eukaryota; kingdom Fungi; phylum Basidiomycota; class Agaricomycetes; order Boletales; family Boletaceae; genus Boletus; species Boletus fagicola. The sequence continues at coordinate 9,976 of JBBPRX010000830.1, read as the reverse complement.
AGGTCTGCTCTTTTGCTACGACACGCTCATCGCGCGAACTGAACTGTGGACCTCCTATGCGCTAGAATTGCACTCGGTTACAACCGTCTTGCAACACTTCCAACGGCGTTCGCACTTTTGTCCCGTCTACGTTATCTGAACCTCAAGAACAATAGTTTCTCTGTTTTTCCCGATGTCGTATGTTCCGCAGCGTTTCATCTCACTGTCGTTGGCGTCTAACAAGACTGCAGTTGACTGTAATTCCCTCCTTAGAAATCCTCGACATTAGTAGGAACAAAATCAAACGATTGCCAACGCAGCCAGGCTCGCTCGCTCAGCTTCACGTGGGTCCCTCGAACTAGTTCGTGGATAGGGTTCAAACTGCGTTCTGTTTTCAGGTCTTGTGCATTTCGCGCAACAGGATCACTCGCCTACCAGGTTACCTGGCTGATTTTGGCAATCTAGATGTATTGAAAGTAGACCATAATCCCATTGAGTGGCCACCGAAACCAACCATCGAAATGAATGTCTCGCCTAACGATCCACGAGCTGTGAAGGACTGGATCCTTGCATTGCAAAAGTGGCTACGGGAAAATAGCCAACCTCGTCTGGACATCAAACCCAAGCCCAGCGCGGAGTCATTCATGAGCGAACGTGCTGCGCTTAATCACTCGATGTAAGCGCGAGCCAGTCACGTTCGACGTTGATCCTTAGAAACGCTTTTTCAGCGAGGAAAGTTTACAGTCCTGGACAACACTTGCAGACCATCCGGGAGGGCCTATTCCGCATCCTCGGACCTTTTCTGTTGACGACCGTCTCCCTCTACCTCCGATTCCGTCATCCTCCAAGTCTGCAATTAGTCCGCGCTTTGAACGACCACCACCTCTCAGGTTGGGTTCATTACCACCGTATGACACACCTCCACGTTCCAGTTCGCCCGAGAGCTATTTACCAACTCCTGAAGAGTCCGTGTCGTCGACTGACGACGATCATACTGCCGTGCCTGATGCCTTCCAGCACCAAAGAAATGGTTCGTTTACGCGTGGAAGTCGCGATCGCCGGCCTGCATTGTTCGGAAGGAAGAGTATCCCAGACCTGCGCACCTCACCTCGATTCGGTGACCAGGGGCACAGCGCACAGTCACTTGATTCAACCCCATCGATTACTCCTCCCGTGCCACCTTCAGGTACGAACGGAACGCTACGTGACGACTTCACCATGCCCTCCCCTCTTTCGCATCGGCAAGATTCTTCGTCTTCGTTTTCCGAGGGATCTTCACAACTAAGAATGCAGAAGCAATGCACGACAACACCCCCATCCTCAGCATCGCCAACGTCCGCGGAGCGCCCGCACCCAGTCCCCGACACTGAACGCCATGCCTATTTTAAGCGTCTCTCCGCTTTACCCGCTAATGCGATCGCCAATAATTTATCGCCTCCCTTACACTCCCTGGTCGAATGCGCACGTTCCATCTACTTCTCCGTCTCTCAAGTATACCAAGCGCTCTCTCACTACATCACTTATACGATCAACCAGAAACTCTCGTCGGTTCTTCGGAAGGTCACAGACCCGGCGTATATTTACATGGCACAGCTGAACGGTGCTCTTGAGCGGTTTGATACTGTTGCCAAGAAGACAACACCTCCACCACTGCTCTGCAGGGCATTGGTAGAGAGCAGTAGGGATTCGGCCGCTGTGTTTGGAAAGGCAATTGCGATGCTCTCTCTGCAGCTGAAGATCTTGGCATCAAAAGATGACGATCGATACATGCGCTCACTTGTGCTCATCTTTTACGGAGCAGCTGCAGAGATATCACACGCATGGCGAAGTATGATCCCTCAAATTGAAGCCATTAAGCCATATTTGTCAGACCCTCGCCGAATTGCTTCTTGCAAGACGAAAGGCCACACCATGGTACCCCCAGCCTTAAATATCGATTCTTCGTCATCTTCTGCGAATGTAGGCCCATCGCAACTCTCGTGGTTCCAGCACAACGTTCCGATTGCGAGATCGCGTCCCACACCCACTACTCTAGGAAGAGTTCGTACTACGCGGCGGCATGCTGGGTCATTCAGTTCGAAGGACGTGGAGATTGGGAAATCGTTGCCGTCTTACGACCTGCCTCTGGTGCCTACCCTCCCAGACGGTATATCGTCATCAACTCTGCGTGCTGGGCAAAAAGGTTCCGCTGCGTCACTATCTGCGTCCACTTCAAGCCTTGTCCCCTCGACGGCAGCAGGAACGACCCATGGTGTTCCGCCTCCAATGTCAGCGTCGCTACCCCCTCGTCCTACCTGGACCGCTCGAAATGGATACCACTCGCGGCAAGCATCACAAGCCTCGTTGACAGCATCGTCTTCGTCTTCGTCGCCTCAGGTTCCCGTGCGCCGACCGACACTTGAAATTCCACTGTCGAGAACCTTGGTCGACAACGACGCCCTAAACTCGATGGAAACTGCAGTGAATTCAGCGCCAGCTATATGGGAGCTCATGCAAGAGATGGTAGAGACCATGTCGCAGACACCAGGGTTAAGTGGAAATTTCCGCGAATCTATTGACAAAGCCAAAATTGTCACAGAACGTCTGCGGGTCAACATCATTACCGTGCGTGCTGGAGACCCGACTGCCGACAGGAGAGCGCTGCGGGACGATGCGCACTTGTTCGTGAAGGTGAGTCAACTTTATTCCAGTACCCGTCCGGTTTACACCTTTGGATCGCCTTTTTTTTCGTCCCGGCTGACATTTTTCTCGCCTTTCTTCGCGGTAGATTGTCGTCAAATTGTCAAATTTCATCAAGACATATGGTTCCTCGCATGAAGTCTTCCCAGATCTCCGTTCCAAGATGGTGGCTCTCACTAATTCGACACAGGAATTTGTCATGCTTCTGCATGTATCATCTTTTTCTCCTTCAAGTACTCCTCTTCCGTACTCGCCGATAACTTCAGTGTCTGTGCACTCTACAAATGCGACTGCTAATCTCCGCGGGCTCGACGACAAACTCGGCGCAAGTCTTTCGCGTAGTTGGAGTACGCATCAACCCAAGACTCTCAAGTTGGTTGCGCCGGGGTCAGCAAACCTCCCACGCAGCGCACTCCCGAACCAATTTCACTTTAACATTCCAATACCACCGCGATACGCCATCCCCGCAAGTGCTGGTCTTGTTGGTTATGGTAATGGGGAGACCGTTAAGGGAGAGAACATTACGGATGAAGGCTGAGCCTCTCCCTGGACGGTCGGTGCCTTTCTGCCATCCTCTTTTTCTCATTTCACTCTTACTTATGTTCTCGGTGTCTATTGAACGTCAGAGTGGTATCCTCTTTTTTCCCCGTCATGACTCTTTTTTTGTCAGTGTATGTTAAGAATACTCTCGATCCCTCATCATGTCACGAGTCCACCTCGCCCTGCATTCTAGCGCACTAGTTTAGCCTTAACACACTTCCCCATCACTACATTATCCAGTCTCGGCATCATAAATCCAATCTAGTACTATTGCACTCTCGCTCTCACTCTTCTCTTTCATATTTTTTTTTCATATTTTTTTGTAATCATCAAGTTGGCATATAGGTAGGATGCGGTTCACTCTGGATTTTTTCGCATCAAGAAGAAATGGAAATAATTGAAAGTTGGATGTACAGTGGCAAGTACCCCTCCGCCGGCTCCTCGAGGACATGTTTCACCAAATCGAACGTATATTATATTGTACCACTCAAAGCGGACCTGAACGTTGAACGTTGAACATCCGATGCTTTATAACTATGAGCGTTGGCACGTCAATTTACCTGGTGTTCCCCACCGTCTCTCAGTGTACGTGTTCAACTCGCAGGGATTTCCAACTTCTGCGGCGACTCATCAGAGTAGCGCTAGTAGCACTGTGCACACGAACTCCCCGTGCGTTGGCCCCCCCTTCTCTATCAACGGTGTCTACTTTGGGACGATACACAATTGAAGCCCCGAGAATTTCTTGCTGCCAGTGGTAGTAAGCGACGATCACGGCGATAGTCGAAGCTACACGACAGTTCGAATCGGTCATGATTCAATCTTCAATCTTCGATGAGCCATTTTGCTACCAGGTACGTGATCCTCGGGTTTCGAATTTGAAACGCTCGCAATGCTCGGATTGGGTACTACGTTATAAAGTACCCAAACGCCACTCGCGGTTGTTGAACGTTGATTCAAATCATCAAATGTTTCAACACTGGCCGTGTCACCACAGGCCGCGTGGCATGATCATCTTATCATTGCTCAGAAACCAACTTTGAACTTGTTGGATCCTCAGGCTGGTGTAACCGCACCGATGCTGGAATATTGAAATAATACTCTTTTTCTTTTTTCTTCAGCGGGAATGATCGTGCCCTAGAATACTAGGCTATCGCTTTTCCCCTTCGCGTGCTTGATCCAAAGCCGATGATGAAGGATAGGAGGATCGTAGCGAGCTCCGATCTGCACAAAGTACCGTAAGTTCTGATGGTCTCCATGTCCAGAGAATTTTTGTCACGATCAAATTCATGCGACTGACTTCCAAACGCTCTCGCACTTGCCATGCGCATCCACGCTGCCGCTATAGTCGATCTTTGCGATAGTCGAGATTACGAGCGACTCGGGAGGATGCAGGAGGCGGATGGTTCGTGGCCGACGGGATGGATGTACAAGGCTCCTTCAAGTGGGGTTTTGATTGGGAACAAGGGCTTAACGACGGCGTTCGCGGTTGCAGCGATGCGGAGCTACAAGGAGTTGGAACTTCGCTTGCGTTCCTATGACTAGATCGTTGTTTTCGCGATCGGTCATGTCGGTTCATTGCATATTGATAGCGGGTAGCCAGCCTGTAAGTTTTTCGAGTATAAATATATATCCCTGACTTCAAGGGAGCACCCGTCGGCTCGAGTACTACTGTACGATAGAAGATTGCATCCCTGTAATTATTTGTATCTGGTCCCACAAGTGAAAAAAACGTATTGAGAGATACTCGTTTGCACAGTTGACGACGTGATTTCTGCATAGTAATTCTGCTTCTCCGTGCACCGCAGAGTCGCTTGACTTCTGGGCCGGGTCGTCCCCCTCGGCGTTGAAATGTTCCGCGACACGCTTGGCGAATAACTGTCCCATTCGTTGACGAGCGTAGATGGACACGGACAGGAGGCGAGACAGGAAGTAGAGGAACGTGTCGGCACCGCAATAATACAGGGTTCCGTTCGTGTATGCTCGGTTCTTCAGAATGTCGTAGACCCACTCAAAGGTCTCCCGCAGCTCGCGCCCGCGACCGTTTGAGTAGAAAAGGGTGAGCACGTTGACGCAGACAACAGGATCTAGCATATTCCAGCACCATGAACTCCAAGAATGAGCATACGACGCATGGTGTTTTTGAAAACGTACCAATTCGGGGACGTGTGACGTCGAAGTATGTCTGGACAATACCGTCCTTATTTCTGAGAGTCAGGATCTCGTTCATGATGTCGTTCTTTACTTCGGGAGAAAAGCTATCCGACACCGTACATGCAATGGACGTTGTGTCGAGGTCACAGGGGAAAGAAGCTGTATCAGTGAGAACTCCCTGGGCCGCTAGCGCAAACAGTCAGTCATTATTTGTTACAAAATAAAAGCAGCCGTACACTTGAAGAAATTGCTTAGCCGTGGATATTTGATATGATCAACAAGGCTCGGATCACCCGTGGCCTCCAGGGTGAGAAGTTGTCCAAAATTCTCTTCGAAAATGATACCCGTGTCAGTGACTGATTTCATTTCCTTTGCGTGGTCGCGTAGGTATCGCTCCCCGTCAACCACCGGGTTCCGCACAAGCGCCCTCAGCTCGCGAGCAACTTCGCCAAATGACGTGAAGACGATGCCCTTGAGCCCAAGGGACTGCGCCGATACGACATTCTCTAGCTTGTCGTCCACGAACGCAGTGCGACCAGGGTCAATTCCTGTGGATTCCAGGACGTGTCGGAAGTATCCAAGGTTCGGCTTCCGCTCGCGCGCAGCGGCAGACGTGAAGACCCGCTCAAAAAGAGCCCAGTCCTCGGGGCGTCCTTTGTGACGGAGAACCTCACAGTCGGGTGCGGAGATATTGGACATGGCAAAAAGCCGGATGTCATTCTTCTCTCTGAGCTCATGGAGGAGCGTGACCATTGAAGGGTCGCTCTGAAGGGAGTCACGGGCTATATGGAATGCTGCGTCGACTTCGGAAGGATCTAGAGCAAATTTTTCAGCGACAAGACCGTATACCTCCTCTTCAGCGAGATTGCCCTTCTCGTACTCGAACCAAGTAGAAGAGCGTAAAATGGAGTGTAGAGTTTTAGGTGAGATGGAAGTGCCTGTATTGGCTGACCAAGTAAATAAGACGTCACCGAGGTCGAAGATTACATTATCGAACTGGCGATAATGTGTGGTAAGAGGAAGAAACTTTGCTTCCAAGGGAGGGGGAGTCTTGAGAGATGACACGGAGGTCGGTGACAGAAGGGCAAAGATGGGCGAGGTCTCGACGGATTCTGGAGGAGAATGTTCAGGTGGGGCGACCATAGCTGAGTCTGTGATTAATTGGGCGAGGAATACTTAATGGTACCAGACGGGATGTGTGTTCTCCACTTATATACGAAGGAACAAAAGATTCTCTACTTCATAATGGGCTCCGTTATTGGACTTAACAATATCAGCTTCTGACCTGAGTCCGAAATGGTGGTCACTGCATCTGCTACATAGCAGCAGATGTCAAGACCATAGTTCGATGATGCGCTCACATGACACGGAAAACTCCTTTTCATTGCCATTGAGGCGTCATTAACCTGATGGTGACGGCATGTTTCAGGTCAGGAGATAAGGTGAATAAGCACAGTTGAACCCCCCTCACCGTGTATCCCTCAATCAAGCTTTGGGGTGTGCTACTAGAGCCTGTGGGGTCTGTGAAGGGGTCAAGAGGTGCCACTCTACTGAAGGGGAGACCAAACAACCTCAGCGACATTGACCCCGTTCCGAGCCCATCTCTTCTATGTATTCCATATTTATTCCAGCCTGCGCTCATGGCCAAGATAGTGGACAGAATATTACGGTACCCACCGTACAGTTCACTTGGCCACCATGTCCGAAACAAGTTTCTGTTCGAGTCGCGCGTGGCAGTACGCTACACGTACGTGGATATCGGGTGTGACCCCGTACAAATCGCGCAGAACTTCCGCCGTGAAGGCCAACCTGACCCCCATTCGAGTCGAACTGTTAACCATGCTGTGGTCTTGTTGGAACGGTGATGAGTCAGTGTTAAAGATGATAAATCACTGAGCCATACCCGATAACAAAGGTAACAAAGAGAGTACAAGGGAGTATTGACAGTTTGCGTCCGTGCCATCCGTCAATATTGATGCGTAAATGGCATGGCAGAGTATCACGTTGCTGATACGGCTGCATGTCAATTCGGGAGAGATGCTACGTACCAGTTCCGTGGTCGGGGTGATCTTCTGTGCCGTGCTGGCCATTTCTATCACTGATAAGTAGTACCTTGACAGCAGGGAGGTGATACCTCAGTTAAGCGGATCATCATTCCTGCTATCCTTTGAAAGCTGCGAATGCATTTGACTTTATTAAGCTAACAGATCCTCTTCGAAAGTTGATCTGTTGTGATGCCTTGTGGTACACTTGTTTATATCCTAGAAACCATTTCAAATATGTTCCCCCGTTAACGCCTTGCTTGCCCCGGTAATTTCAAGTGCCCTGCGGGTCCCTAGAAGGGTTTTGTGAAAGCGGGAGGTGAGAAATTTCTCGATGAACGTGATCTCAAGCCAAGAGAGAGACACGAACGAATCTGATAGTCAATAGAACCTGGAGTCAAAATAGGTTTCTGCGGTTAGAAGTATCATGCAAACAAGAACAAGTGTGTAGAATATTACGTTCCGAGAACCCGGAGAAGTTCCCCGTGTATCGCCAGCCTCCAGGTCTCGGGTCAACGACCGGTCAACCTCGAGAAGTCAATCGACGCGCGCTACGAAACGCCTCCCCACGCCAACTTTTCTGGTATCAGCATTGCCTGTCCACAACGAGTAGTGATGGATTGTATCATTTGAATCGAGGTCTCGAATCTCGATCGAAGGTGACGTGACGTGAACGCGTGATACGTGACATGATGGGTGTTACTGCTTGTGACAACTATCTTCCTCTGAATTCATCCAGCTTGAACGATGTCCCCCCTCCTTGCCCGCGTCGTTCCCAAGTCGTCTCTAAACTCTATTCGAGTTCGCCCACCTCCGCTCACTAAAAAGCAAGAAAAGGTGCTCAAAGAACCACTTATCAAGCTCATGCAGAAGCGACAAGCGGAGGCGGGCGAGTCCTGGCCGCAGAATCTGCGCATTGAGCCTGTCATTTCGAGAAGAAAGATTGGGAATGCGCCCAAGTCGTTGAGGTCGACGTTGAAAAAGATGTTGACAGAGCGGTGAAGGTGTTGGGCGCTCGTGTTTGTTTTTGACATCGTCTAGGTCGGATGTACAGTATCTGTTCACCTGTGATTGACTAAATTGATGGTCGTTGCAGATTACGCATTCCATCTGTGGGACGGAATCCATACTTCTACATATGTACTTGCACCAGTAACCGGCGTAATCATGGAACTTGGCTACCATTATTGTCCGCTATCAAGGCTATCCAAGTCCATAAGCTCGGTTAAAAGCCAGCACGCTTTCCAGTCGCCTCCTTTCCTTGCTCAAACACCTTTTCCAACAGTCGGTTGAACCGCTCCTTGTACTGGCCACATACGCCGTGCCCCGTTTTCTCCCAGGACTGATACTCTGCTTCAGGCATGTGATGCTTAAGGTTCTCGCCTTCCGTGTGAGGAATGAGTTTATCCTCGGCAGCACTGAGAATCAGCACTTTGGGCACGGACGTTGAGACTTTGGCAAGTCGGTCTGGCGCCATGCTGTGGGTCAGAGCTGCTGCCATTTGCCCGAGGGCACCCACGAGTGTTTGTGGTTTAGTGATCTCCATCCTGCGACGGAGAAGCTCCAGGCGGATTGGGTTGAGGGAGTCACCTCGGCGAGACTGGAACACATACCTCGTGCTGAACTTCCCTATTGGTTCGACCCTCCGGGTCATTCTCTGCCAAAGAATCCAACCATTCTTTGGGGAACAACATTTCCTCGACAATTGGAATTTTCTGATCTGGGTCAGATGTTGTGAGCAGTCTGAGTTAAAGAGTTAGACGAGCGCAAGATAAACTGGGTGGGGGGTGATGTGACCTCGCAAAACGCAGACATCCGGAAAGCTGAAACGCGTCGGTCACTTGTTTTTATCTCAAGACATCATATATGCACACATACTGAGGGCATGCTGGCCCAAACACCTCCACCAGCGCGTGTCACGACGAGGCTGAGCGACATGATTCGATCGGGAATGCGGTATGCGAGTTCTGGGGGAGTTAGACGCTTTATCATTGATATATGGGTCAAATACCTTGGGCAATCATCCCACCCAAAGATATGCCGACGACATGCAAACTACGATCCTCCGTCCACTGCAGGTAATTGAGGAGGCAGATGATATCTTCCGCCATTCCGCTCGACCTATTGCCGAGTCAAAACCTTGTACTGACAAGAAACTATGCACGAACGAATAAGGGCCCCGAGGAGATCCGCTCATGCCAACGCCGCGATTGTCAAAGACAAGGGTGGTATACTGCTCTAGCTTGCCAAAATGATTTACCTGAGGGAGCCAAGCAAAGGAGCTGTTGTTCAGACTGCGGATGAAGTGAGTATCAAACGCGTGTTTTCAAAGGATCTGGACAGTCACCCCATGATGAAGATGATTTTCTGTGGACCGCTGCCATGTACTTCAAAATAGAGGGAATGACTTTCAAGAGGTTCGCGTTGGTGGCGAATCTGAGTGACTGGACACATGCCACGACGGGTGCATGTATGCGGGTCGTCTTAGCAGGTAGCATCAAGCAAGGATACCAGTCAAAATTGAAATCGCATTCTTCGTCTACGTATCCAGAGTACACTTCTTTTCCGTCCCAAATAGAGATATC
>JBBPRX010000829.1:0-11377 GCA_038093195.1 Boletus fagicola | reverse complement strand
GTTTGCATTCCAGGTGAGACCAAATAGGCAGTGCATCCGTATAGTTTTCATAAGGATTAAATAATGTGGTGAAGTCTGTTTGTGTCATACATAGACGTCTGGGTGCCACTGGGTTGTTGACATCAATTCTTGTACTGCCTCCTTCGCATTAGCGAGATGTCCCTCAATTTCCCATATGCAACCCTCTTCTTCTTCACCTTTCCAGTATACTAAGAATTCTAATTTGTGACCCTTCAATCGGAAAGCAACAATATAATCTACTTCGAACTCCTCGTGTCCTTCATCGGTAACCAGTACTGGTCCAGGTTTGTACGTAACTTGGCCCGGGAGGCGTTCTTTATATGGTTTAACGTGTGAGATGTTGACCACTTGATGAATGTTCATATGGTGTGGGAGTTTAAGTTTTACAGCGTTCATTCCCACCATCTCTAATACTTTATAGGGGCCCAGCCACTGTTCCGTGAGTTTTCATGATTGGCGAGTTTCTCACAAGTTAAGGTTCTCTGTTGATAACCAAACTTGGTCACCTTCTTTGTAAATAGGTGCTTCACTCCTTTTTTTGTCTGCTTGAGCCTTCATATGGCTTTGGGCGTTTTCCATATTTTCTTTAATGTCCGTAACAGTTTTCGTAAAGTCCTTGGCAAACTCCGTCGCAGACGGTGCCTTTACATTAGATAAGGGTTTGACTCCCATGCGTGGTACATAGGAACGTGTAACTTCGAAGGGTGACTTCTTGGTTGTGGAATGAACCTTATTATTATATGAAAACTGTGCCAGCGCTAACCATTTGGACCATTCGTTTTGTTTCTTGGCCATAAACAACCATAAAAACTGTTGAAGATCTCGGTTGACTCGTTCTGTTTGGCCATCTGTCTGAGGGTGGAAAGCCGTGGACATGCAGAGTTCAATTTTTAGCATTTTGCTGAGATTCTTCATAAGTTGTGCCGAGAATTGTGGTCCTCGGTCTGAAATAATTGATCAGGAGAGGCCGTGAACCTTCCATACATGATCCCAATATAATTTAGCAGTTCCCAACACCGTTATTGTTTTGGTCGTGGGAATGAAGCAAGCTTCTTTTGAGAATCTATCTATCACGACAAGGATGCTATCATAGCCACTTGAGTCGGGTAAGTCCATAATAAAATCTGCAGAGATGTCCTGCCAGGGTCCTTCTGGAATTGAATTAGGCTTTAATTTTCCAGCCGGTGGAATGTTTGTTGGCTTCATCCGTGCGCATTTCTCGCATTGGGAACAATAGTCCTTGATTTGGGCACGGGAACCCTCCCAGGTGTAGTAACGTGAGACTAACTCTAAAGTCTTCTCTGCACCACCATGACCTGCTAGTGTGGAATTGTGGTAAAGTTGTATTATATCCTGACGGAGATCTTGCTCCTCAGGCATGTAGATTTTTCTGTTGGTTTTACAAAGACCGTCTTCTTCTCGTTCCCATCCCACTATTGTTGATTCTTTTAATTTAGACTACATGTTCCTGATGCGATCTAAGATCTTCTCCTCTTCTCCATGTACGAATGAAACCTCATTGGTTCACCTAATATGCTCTGCGGGGATCATTGTGACTCCTTTGTTGTCATCTTCGATCCCTACAGCATGGTCTTCTCATCTAGAGAGAGCATCAGCTTTTCCCATTGATGTCCCTGGTTTCTTGATAAGTTCGTAATTGAACCGTGAGAGGTATTGTGCCCATCTCACTTGTCGCTGGTTCAAATCTTGTGACTTCATGAAGTATTGGAGGTTTGCGTGATCTGTTCAAATTTCAAATGTTTTGTCAGCGCTTTCTAGGTGATGACGCCATTGTTCTAATCTGTGGATAATGGCCAGCATTTCTTTGTCTGCTATACTCTAGGGTAATTTCGTTGCTCCGGGGTCATTGAATGTGACAAAAATGCCACCAGATGCCATTTCCCTTCTTTCTCCATAGATAGTACAGCCCCTGTGGTGAAATCCGAGGCATCGCATTCTAGGCAATATTGGGCGTGATCCTCTGGATAAGCTAAAATGGGAGCTGACGTAAATGCTTCCTTCAGCATATCAAACGTGTTTTGTTCTTTTTCTGACCAGCGCCAAGCATGGTCCTTTTTCGTAAGATTGTTTAATGGTCTAGCCATAATGGAGAAGTCTTTGATGAAATGACAATAGAAGTTCACCAAACCTAGAAAGCTTCTTACTCCTTTTATGTTCATGGGAGTGGGCCATTCCTTGATAGCCAAAATTTTAGATGGTTCCATTTCAATTCCTTGTTCAGATACAATCATTCCAAGGAAATCGATCTTCTTGGTTCAGAACGTGCATTTTTCTGGTTTGATGAAAAGGTCGTGTTTTCGTAATCGACATAGTACCTCAAGTACTATTTGGTCGTGTTCTTCTTGGTTATCGTTTTTGGTAAAAATCAAGATGTTGTCGATGTAGATAATAACAACTGCCTGCATATTGGCAAAAATGTTGTCCATCATGGCTTGGAAAGTGGTGGGGGAATTGGTTTGTCCGAAGTACATGACTAAAGGGTTGAAACTTCCTCTGTGACATACGAAAGCTCCTTTCCATTTGTCTCCTTCTTTGATGTGTACATTATTGTACCCCCACCGTAAGTCCATTTTTGTAAATAGCTTCGACCCTTTCAATCAACCAACCAATTGGAAGATTAAGGGGAGCAGGTAATTATTTTTGATGGTCCATTCGTTAAGATAACGGTAATCCTGTACCATTCTCTTTTTGCCATCCTTTTTTGGAATAAAGAAGACTGGTGACGTTTGAGGGGATTTTGATGGTCTGATGTATCCCTTTCATAATTGTTCGTCAATGAAGTCTGATGCCGCTTTTTGTTCTTCCGTGGACATAGGATAAAGTTTACCCTTTCGGGGTTTGAATCCTTCTTTCATCTCTATTGTGTGGTCCCATGGTTTTCATTTCGGCATGTGTTCCGAGTGCTTCTTTGAAAGCACGTTAAGGAACTCGTTGCACTCTTCAGGTACCATTTCTTCTACAGTCTTTTCAGCAACCAGGGTGCTCTGCTGCCACTCAGACTCCATAACTGTTTGTAAATGTATGGCATATCGTTCATTTCCTTTTCTTCCAAGGTTCTGACGAATACCGGTTGATCTGATAACATATAACACATGCATGGGCAATGTGTTAGAGTGACTGATCCTTTTTGCCAGTCTATCTCTGGATTGTGCTTGGAAAGTCATGTGTATCCCAAGATCATCGGATTCTTTCCTAAATTGGTGACTTCTGCTACTAACTTTTCACGGTGTTCTTGGTAATCAATGATAATTTTGGCAGTATGGGTGATGTTTCCTGCCGAGTTCTTGGTTCCATCCATGTTGAAGATGGGTATGGGTCGTTCTAGCTTTGTAAGCGTAATTTTGTTTGTCTTTGCCCATGTGGCATCAATGAATATTCCGTTAGCACCGCTATCTAGCAATGCCTTCGTTTCCTTCATATTGTACTTGGTTGTAGCCGAAGCTACCTTGACATCCAAGTTGATCTCCTTCCATTGGGTGATGGTGTGTAGGCAGATCCGTTCTGGTGTTTCATAAATACTGGTATCTACTGAATCATTGTCTAATTTTTTTATATTTTTCTTGACCGAATTAAGCCTGCATTCCCTTGTAGCAAGCTCCATAATTGGAGACCCGGTCTGGGTTTGAGAAAATGAATTGTATGTATCTAGTGTGCTATCCTGGGTGTTGAAGAACTCTTCTTCTTCTTCACCATATTCTACATATTCAGAGAGTACAGAAAAATATTTTTTTGTATTTTATCTATTTTCTTTTTGTCCATACCTGTGCGAACACCCGGTTCATTCACATGGTTTACTCTTTTCCTGATTCGTTAGCTAATAAGTCCACAAAGTACGCTTTCGCGGCTTCAAAGTTCATGGCAGCAACAGTCTTCATTCTGCCATCCTCTTTTCCTTTTCCGTTTGATGCCTTTTGAGCATCCTCTGATTCACACGATCGTGTGCATCGATCCTTGCTTGTGTTGCCCATTCATGAGCAACCCTTGCAATGCCCTCCCCCAAGGAAGTGACATTCTGAGCATTCTTTGCACAGTTTAGTGCAATCTCAGACTAAATGTGGGCCTTGGCAGTTGAAACACTGCCCTTTGCCGGTGAGTACCATCTCAATGTCCATTGGCTCTCCTCGGCCGCTGAACGTCTTGGCTCCTGTAGAGCTTCCTTGTGTATTGGACCCTTGTGTCCACATACGTGTTTGGGACATTCTTGAGGTGAAAGCTTCCTTGAGGTTGCCAACCCTTTTTATTTCAGACATATAGTCCTCAACCTTGGTTTGCCTCTTTCCTTCGAGGTAGATTTGTTGAATTACGTCTCTTCTGATGCTGTTCTCCAAAAAGAAGACCCCCATGTGATCTCCTGGTTCCACATTGATGTATTTGGTGTACCAGTGGGTGAGGTAGGCCTCTGTCCTCTCCTTAGGACCTTGGTAAAGTTTAGACAGATTGTCCATAGCCATGTCTTTGGCATTGCCCAGCTTAAACCTTTCGTCCATTACTTTTTGTAATTGTGACCATGTAGGCCACCCATGTCGAGACCATTCAAGGTATCTCTTTAGTTGATTTTGGGCCCATTTACTAGCCCTGTTATTATCTTTTCCGTCTTTTGATCTGATCCTTGACAAGACCGTGATTGTTCTCTTTTCATCGTCATCAAATGATTCCTGATTTGCTCCTAAATAGGTAGCCATACGTATCCACCATATTTCGTAAAATTTATAAGATCCGTCAAACCATCCAGGGTCCGGGACCATTTCAACCTTTTTGCTGACTTTTACATCAGCCTTGGGTGCACTTGCTGCTGTGAATGCAGCAATTTGTTGGGCCATTGTGGCCAATTGCACCTGCATGTCAGCAATCATTTGGTCTCGTGGGTCCATTGTTGGTAGCAGTGGTAGTGGTGGTGTGTGTGGTGATGTGTAGGGACTTCCTTGTTGGCTCAGAATTGAAAAGTCTGACTCGTTTCCTCTTGGATCCCACAGGTTGGGCTACTTCTTCCCAGGTGTATGGATCAATGATAACTTGTTTTGGAAGCTTGTAGATTGCTTCCGCTTTGTATGGGTGTATAGGTTTTTCACCGTCTGTGAAGCCTGCTCGTAGAAATTCAAGGAAGGTTTCTGTAAACTCCTCAGGTTTGACTTTTATGTTGTATGCATCATTGGGATCATATTCAAGCTGTGGTAACTCGAAAGGGGTGTTTTCCTTTTTGACTTGAAAGGAAAGATTCTTGTGATCCAGGAAAATCCCATCTCGAGGGAAGCGTGTTGAAAACATCCAAAAAATGAAAAAAAAAATCCAAGGGCAAGTACAAACTCACTCCAGCCGATGGTAAGAATCAGGCCAATAGTCTTCCTGACTTCTCCATAGAAAAAGTAATGTAACTTTGCTTGGGTGGGCACAAAACACTCTTGCACCACAAGACAAAGTGTAGATAAACGTAAAAATAAATGAGCTTCACAAGGACTTGCGATAAATCGCAAAAGAAGTAAAAAAGGGGTTTTGCAGTGGTGTTTAAACCAATTAAGACCGCTCGAGGTCACTGCTGTGCCGCCCTAGATAGCTAAGCACCTTTTGTCTCGGTATAGAGACAGACTACGTAAAAGGAAATTGGGTGTCCAAGTGGATGAAGAAGATGAAGGGTAGAAAATGCTCGTTATGCCTTGAGTCCGGCAGTTCCCTTTAATGCTAGGGGCCGCGTATGCAAACAGTGGTAAGAGTTGAGTGTGAAGTGACGGAAGTTGGAAAGTCAAGTTCTAATGTTGATGACCTCAAATCTAATAAAGACTTGGGCCACCTCACAAGAGAGACTTGCTTATAGAGTAAAGATAAGTTGAGGGAAATCCAACAAGAACTTGACTGAGGTTCTTAGGGCGTTGACATTCAAGTATTTATACTACTACAGGTGTTTGTACATATTATGATACTGGTCCGTGCACATCTATGATGTCATGCTTTGTGTATGATAAGAGAACGTTCTAGAAAGTACGGTAATTAAATAAGCAACACTAGAACGTTCTAGGTTTTGGAGATTATAAACATGAGGTAAACACGTGTTAGGTTCTAGACCTATTATGTAATGTCACATGATATGGAAGTGAAATCTGAAAGAGAAGTCATGTGACTTTGATAAGATAAGATGAAAAGAATAGGGGTTAAATCGTGATTGTAACAGTATGCTTGGGATCATTATTTTGCTGGAAGATGACTTCATCTTTAGGAATTCCAGATTCCTCCATGCTGTGCAATAATCCTCCCTCTAAAATGGCCACTACTGTTCAGCATCCATTCTCCCCTCCACCTCACTCCAAACCCCCACTCCATTCCACCCAATGCAGCCCTACCATCAGTGAACCTCCTCCAAACTTGACTGTATCTTTGACCTCTCTAGCAATTAGCCCTTTTTCCTTCGTTTTCCATACATACTCTTGCCCATCTGACCCAATCCTATTTATCTTGGTCTCATCTGACCATATAATCCTTTTCCAGTCCTCTACAGTCCAATGCTGGTACTTGAGAGCAAAGCCCAATCTCCTTTGTCTATGGGTAGAAGAGAGCAGAGGTTTCTTCTTCTTTACTACAGCCTTCAATGAGGCCTCCTTAAGGGTATTCCTTACTGTCTGAGAGGAGACAGGAGTATCAATGATGGAATTGATAAAATGAGTGGCCTAAACTGCATTATCAGCCTTGCCAGTAATGATTCGCTGGACAATAGCCCTCTTGTTGGTGGGTGTAAGTTTTGAAGGACAGCCACCATGAAGTCTAGTCTTTTCTTGCTGGAGTTCCTTAGGCCAGTATTGGAAACAATTTTCCTAAAGACAAGACCAAGAGAGGAGAGAGAGATGATGTTATTCCTCTAAGAGGTGGAAATGAATTTCATGGTGAAGGTGGGAAAATAAACATGGAATGGTGGGGTTTATATATGGTTTCTGACACTTAGTTACATAAGGGTGACATAATATAACCCTTACCAAATGTATGTAACAATATTACAGCATTCTAGGGTCCAATATATGTAATTCAAACTTAAAGTCAAACAACTGTCCAAATGAGTCATTGTTTTGAAATGGCTGCCATTTCATCCAATCATATTCAAATCTCTTGACCATTGGACTGGTAGATAGCCAAGGGCATGTACTTCATTCCATACACTCATGGTTTAGGGCAGGGATTAGGGGTTATTGTGTTTTATTATGTTTAGTGGAAAATGTCCAAACATGCATACAGTTTTTTGAGCCACTGTAGTTGATAAGCAGGTTAGTGATCAGGTTTGAGTCAAAGAAGAAATAGACCATAGCATGGCACTATGTGTCTGTCACATATGTAGTAAGGTTCAGGGATAGTAAGCAAGCCAAGAGGCAATTGTGAAGAGCAATCTGTGGAAAATTAGTCAGTTGTGATCAACCAGATACTACAGGCATAATATGACAAAAAGTTTCTTTTCAGGGATCTTGAGCTCATTGCACACATCCTTAGTGTATGTCTTGAGTAGTTTCTTGCACTGAGGACTGAGTTGTGTAGAATACAATTTGCCATGATCCCCAGAGTCTGAGTTCCTTCAGCAGTAAACATCTGCAGATATTAATTCTTTGATTTCTGAGAGTGATTCTGAACTGGCACATTGACAAGGTTGAGAACTAGGAGGCAGTTCAAGTTTGAGGCCAGGAAGAGCTGAAATGCTGGTAGAGCCATGTGGTCCTGCACTTGACAGATGCCTACTGATGCTAGAGGCAGGTGCAAAAGCTCTTCAGCTTGTGCCAGAAAAAATAGGATGAGCAGCTGGAGAACAACTGGTATTGCTAGAACATGTTGACTGGAGGTTCTGGGGGGTGGGTGCTTAGGCATGGCTTTAAGCAAAACAACGTTCACATTTCTTTGAAAGCTAATTTTACATATAATAAAAGCTTTGTTCACAGCCTATGAAAGCCTCATTTTACAGTAAAGAGTATTTACAAGGAAGGAGTGTAATACATAGACATATTAATATGTGGTATATAGTAAAATTGTTGCCCACTGGAGGGAGTAAAATCAGTACCACATTATTGCCCCATGGCATGTATGAGACTGCATATACATAATAACTGAAAGGCCCTTGGGCAGGCCTGAGATGATAATAGGTCTGTGGAATACTGTCTGGTGCAAGCAGAGCTGTTTGAACCTGTGCAGGAACTGCTGAGTTGAACTGGTGTGTCATGGCTATAGCAGCTGTTGGAGCAGGGCATTCAGGAAGTGGCAGCATCATTGGATAAGGGTACCACAAGAGATGAGAACATAGAACCTATTGACTGGATGGGATACTTACATAGTGCACTCAGCTCAGTTGGGTGGCTGATGTGGGATGTGGATGAAATGTGATTGAAAGAGAGTTTGGGCCACTAAATGGCAGTCAGATGAAGACAGGGGAGAGGAGGGCATAGATGAAAAGAGGGTTGGAGGAGTGTTGGCAAATGGAGTGAACTGATGATCTTGCTCAGACTTGCATTCCTAATAGCATGAGTCAATAGATTGTGCTAGGGTCCACATACTTGATAGTGTGAGTGGTTTGCCAATACTGAAGATCTTGTTCTTGATGCAATCTGAAAGTCTGGAGTAGAAGAGGTGCCGGAGCGCACCATCTCCAAATCCTCAGACTTGACAAGCAAGGCAATTAAAACCTACCACATGCTTGTTGATGCATTGCCCCTCCTTCATTGACAGATCTGGGAGTTCATGTTCCATGTTACCAATGGGGTCATGAGGGCCAAAGTTCATCTGGAGTTCCAGGACACAGTCAGGGTAGCTATTCATCCACAAGGGACAGTGGATTGAGGGGTCTGATAGGAGGAGGTCAGGCTCAAACCATTCAAGAGCCATGCCTGTTAGGTAGGATTGTGCAAATGTCACTTTGGCGTGATTTGTACAGAAAACCTTAGGGTGGTCCTGAAAGTTCAGCTTGCAATGGACCAGGAAGGCCTGGGGTTTGTGAGGGTCTGATCCATCAAACTGGTCTGGAAAATGGACTCTGGTTCTCTGGGTGGAGTTGGAGGTTGGACAATTAAGCCTATGTAGCTAGTCGTTGAATGGAATGGGCAAGGAGGGTGAGGATATCTGATGCCTCGTCTTTGGAGTCATCAGGGTGTGACTCGGAGGTGTCAGGATTATCAGGGAGTTCTCAGCCATTTAGTGGAGTGGGCTAATCCTATGTTCTTTGACTAGAGAACTGACTAGAAGTTGTGGAGATATGAGAGTTTCAACTCAGGGATTGAGATCCCAGAGTTGAAGCCAGATGTGCCTGAGAGGCAGAGCTGGGGGGACAGCAAGGAGCAAAGCCACAGAACTGATAATCATCCATGACTATCAATTGTTGATGATGACTGGAGAAGATGCTAAGGGCATCATAGCAGGAAAGGGCATAGGTTGTGACAGAGGGTGCATAATTTATGAGGGATGTGAAGGGGGTCATGATAGGGGTTTACCACTTGGTATGAGTTTCTTTAGTGACTGGAAATCGAAGTGATGGTCAGCAAGTGGGAGTTTGATTATACTGTTTAAGACCATGCCCAGAATTCTTGGGGGTAACTCCGGAACTCCAGAGTTCAGAGGGGTTGAGACATTAGCTTCACCATATGTGGTATGCCCTTACTGATTTTCATATCTCAGACTTTGGAGCAAAGCGAGAGAAGGGACTAGAGGATACTTGGAAGATGAGGAGCTGGTGTCAAAGTTGATAATCAAACTAAAATATATACAGGAGTTGTATGGAGAGTTTATGTATACTGTATACTATGGAGGTACACAGGAATTACTAATTGGAGGTGGAGCAGATGGATAAGGAATCTGGAGATAAAGCATAGCCAGAGCTGTGCTGTGTTAGTATAGTTGCACCATGTTTTACGTGATCGGTGAATACTTGATTGATTGCTGCCATTCACAGGATCACCCTTGTCGTCTCCCTCACTGCTTCATCCAGTCAGATGATGAAGCTAAAGGAACAGGTCCAGACCATCCAGCAGCTCTAGCCATGCCAGTTGACTCCATGCTAGCAGCAGCTGCTCCACTTTCCCCGTAATGCCCACCAGGCCACCAATGGCCTGTAAACCTGCTCATCATCCTCACCAACTCAACCCTCCAAGTGCCATTGAGGAGTTGGAATACATCAATCCAAATGCTTACTCCAAGTTGGACAACAACAATGAACCTGACAGACCTTCCATCTCTCAAGTGAGGGAACCTCATCATGTTACTCAGTCCAGCTTAGATACATCAGATTCGACTAGTAACACCCCTGACCTGCTTGAGTCTTTACAGTCAGTGGAGCATGCACAAGATGTCCATCATTTCTTCGAGAAGTGCAAAAATGAAGCATTGACATGTATTCCTTGCAGGTGGTATGTATAGTCAAATACATATTACACTAGGTTTTTTTTGGGGCCTTTGGCCCAAAGAGGATGCGATGCTTTATCCTAGTTTTCATGTGAAGTACTTCATCATTTGTTAAAAAGTCGTGGGTTGCTTTTTGGCCCCAAAAGGGCGAGGAAGAGCTTCATCATTTATTATTATATTGAAGAGGAAAAGCCTTGCTTTTGGGCCTTGGGCCCAAAAGCAAGACTTTAGCTCAAATGACAGATATTGTGAAGAGGTTCGTTCTACTTTTCACATCACATTTTTTATTGTACAGCAATTCTGTGTATATGTAAAAATGGCAACAAATGCAATGCAATGTACTTTAAATCATAGTTCTGAGTTTCTAAACACTTCAGGCCAAACTACTTTGTAGTCTTGGTACCTCTTTCATCCTCATGAAAGAGAACCTTGATATTCCTGGGATGAGTACAATGTGAAAGTGCTACATACAATTGACCATGAGTGAAGACAGAAGTGTTCAAGTTAAGACCAACATGCTTTACTGTCTGACCTTGTGACCTGTTGATGTCATTGCATAGGCCAGATGTACAGGAAAGCATGTGACGAAAGGGAATAGGAGAGTCTTGCAAGCCAGTATCAAGAGTCATGCGAGGAATGAACACTGTATTGTTGGCATTGTCTTCATCTCCACTCAACACATGACACTCCAGGACACGGCGAGTAGACCTAATCAGCCTCAACCGAGTTCCATTGCAAAGGCCATGCAGTGGATCCAGGTTACACAAGAGCATTAGTGGTGCACCATTTTTGAGCTCCAGCTTGTGAAGGGGAAATCCAGAAGGGCTGAGAGTATGGAGAACCTCTGGCTGGATATATTCATATTCTCTTTCAGTAACAGAATCTGCACTGAGGTAGATGGCCTTCTCTTGAGGTGCAACATCACCTAAAATAGTAGAGTTGAGCTCATGCACCTGAGCATTTCTGGGACTGAGAATGGTACGAT
>JBBPRX010000828.1:0-11388 GCA_038093195.1 Boletus fagicola | reverse complement strand
GGAGGACGCTGGAAAGAAGGCATACATTGGCATGGGATTCGCGGAACGCACAGATAGCTTTGATTTCAGTGAGTGCATCAGTAACACTCATCACCTTGTGCAGCTCAGAGCATCGTGTCAGACGTGGCTTTGCAAGACTTTACCAAGTAAGTAGTGAAAGAAACTGCTGGTGTTACACGGCCGATTGACAGATGGGGGTGTTCATAGGCGTGCTAAAGCAGCACTAAATCCACCCAGTCCCACAGCAGATACACCCTCTCCACACATACCCTCAGGCCCAAAGAAGGACTATTCTTTGAAGGAAGGACAGACCTTCTCGATCTCAATTCCTGGGAAGAGTAGCAAGTCAGGAGGGACATCACTCCTGGGATCTTCTGGGACTGGGAATACAAGTAGTGGTGGCGGGATTCCCCTCTTGCCTCCTCCCCCTGGGAGAAGGTGATAAAATTGGCTGACTACGCGGTAAATGCAGCTTAGGTACAAACAAAAGTCAATAACTCGGCGGCTAGTTGTGAAGGAAACGACATGGAACGTAAAGAAGCAGGAATATTAACGGCTGAAACTATAGACGAAGAGTTGAAACAACATATGTGTGTGGGGGATGTGTTCATATGATTGGCCAACAAAATGAAGCTTCCCGCGAGCTGACGTAATATACAATTACGTAATGTCATGTGGTATCCCGAATGCCTGGTCATCGCGGCCGAGCATCCTTCTTGTCGCAGACCACCACATCCTCTCCGGAAGCTCTCGTAACTTCCTACAATTCGGATGTTGTCAAGAATACCCCTCACTACGGCCGCACATCTGGCCAGACGTTCCGTCAGAAGGGCTATCGTTGGTGCGCGAAGAGGGCTAGTTCAGCCCTCCGGTGCAGAGAGAGCTAGGATCGTCGACGTCCCTCCTTCATACAAGGAAGGTCATTTCGCGCCTCGCCCAGGTTCGCCCTTCCCTACATTGTCTCGTTTCCTGCTGTGTGAACCCATGTACAGACATGCTTGGGTTTAAGCTTGCAACTCCCACTCGTGAGAACGCTGCGACGCAGAAGACACGACCCATCTATCTTGACATGCAGGTAAGGGAGGGAAATGGTGGCAGTAGTCGTGTCGTTTGCTCACTATACTTAGGCTACTACCCCTGTTGACCCTAGGGTCCTCGATGCAATGTTGCCGTATCTTACCGACCAGTATGGTAATCCTCACAGTCGCACCCATGCGTATGGGTGGGAAGCTGAACAGGCGGTTGAGGATGCACGCAAGGCGAGTTTCATCGTCGAATACTTGTTGCGTTATCTCATCGTCGAGTTCAGCATATTGCAGACCTCATCGGTGCCGAGCCTAAGGACATCATCTTCACCTCTGGGGCTACGGAGACCAACAATATGGCCATAAAAGGAGTGGCACGGTTTAATAAGGAGAAGAAAAAGCATATCATCACCACCCAAACTGTGAGTTGTTTGTTGCCCGCAGTGCGCACGATATCATACACCATTGTCTTCCAGGAGCACAAATGCGTACTGGATTCCTTCAGAAAACTTGGTGAAGAAGGATTCGACCTAACATATCTGCCAGTCCAGTCGAATGGTGTCATTGACCTAAAGACCCTCGAGGCTGCCATCCGTCCGGACACCTCGCTAATCTCCATCATGACGGTGAATAACGAGACTGGTGTCATTCAGCCAATGAAAGAGATTGGCGCAATCATCAGAAAACATCGTGGTGTGTACCTTCATACAGATGCAGCGCAAGCTGTCGGGAAAATTCCAATCGATGTCAATGAGACAAACATTGACCTCATGAGCATCTCCGGTCACAAAATCTATGGTCCGAAGGGCATTGGTGCTGCGTATGTCCGGCGACGACCGCGAGTCCGGCTTGAACCAATTCTAAGCGGAGGTGGTCAAGAACGCGGGTTGCGTAGTGGCACCTTACCTGCAGCACTTGCAGTCGGAATGGGCGAGGCAGCACGGATAGCAAAACTAGAGATGACAGTGAGTACATTTCTTTGTCAATCAAAGATGATAATCGCACACTTGCCATTTGGCGTAATCAAGCGGCCATTGGCCAACATCGTTGACCGCCGGCTTGGTGATGACATTTGTGTGCAGGGGTACTGACCGTGATTTACCTAAATTATTCAATCTCGTTTCTCCAATACTTACTCGCAAATTCACAGAGAGACCATGCGCGAATAAAACAACTAGCGGACCGTCTGTTGTATGGGATCAATTCCCAGGTTGAGCATGTCGTCCGTAACGGAGATGTCGACGGTTATCCTGGCTGTATCAATTTATCCTTTTCGTATGTAGAAGGCGAGAGCCTTTTGATGGCTCTGAAAGTGAGTGCTTCCGTTCTTTCTACGCTGCTTATGAGGTCTCACCTTGCGCAGGATATCGCGTTGTCGTCCGGTAGTGCCTGTACTTCAGCATCGTTGGAGCCATCCTACGTGCTTCGTGCGCTTGGTACGCACACTCAAGCCTATTGATAAGCTTCCTATTAATGTTGGTTTTTGTTCAGGAGCGGCCGAAGATATGGCACACTCCTCTTTGCGATTTGGAATTGGGCGATTCACTACCGAAGCGGAAATTGACTTTGTGGTCAGCCGTATCGTCCGTGTCGTCAATCGCCTTCGCGATATGAGGTCCGCAGTTTTCGGTTGACTGCCTTGGCTTCTACTGACACGCATCTCAGTCCGTTGTGGGAAATGGTGCAAGAGGGAATTGACCTCAACTCCATCAACTGGTCACAGCATTGATATCATCGAGGATGACATACTTGTGTAGTTCTCGAGATTGCTCCGGGTCTGTCTTAGACTCTTAGTTACTCTATGTGTACAATTGGTTCGGACCGTCGACTTCTGTTTGCACAGGACGTTTTGATGGAAATGCAGAATATTATATCATTCACAGTAAAAGCGGTGTACGGGGTTTCGGTGACCCTGTGCACGGACCTTTAAAGTCAATGGATTCGAACTCAGACAAATCTCAACTCGTCTTTTTCAACTGTTACCACCATGGCTAGACGCCTCTATCTTGGTAGTAAGTCTCCTCAAAGTGATTCAAGCTCTGCGATATATACAAGGTTTCGTTCAATAGGACTCCCTCCCGATGCTCGTTCAGATGACGTGGCAAAATTCTTCGACGGCTACGGTCGTATCGTGGATTGCCGGGTCATGACCGGTGATTTTTGTTGTTTTTGCTGCGCTTTCATCGCTCACAGCAAACTATCAGGCTTTGGTTTTGTCGAGTTTGAAAATTCAAGGGTGAGTTCTGCCCGTCGGAGTTTGTTTACCTCCGTTGAGCTTGTTCCAGGACGCCGAGGATGCCGTGCATCATTTCAATGGTAAAGCGTTCATGGGCGCGAAGTGAGTTTCATCTTTAACTGTTGTGCGTCACCGTTTCATCACCATAGCTAGCATTGTAGTCGAGTTTGCCAAAGAGAGTCGACCTCGTCGGGATGTATACGAAAGCGACCGAGGCTATGGGTATTTCCTAACCAATGACCGTCTCTGCCCATGCTTAATTCCATTTCCCAGGTCTCGCTCCCGGAGACCTCCGGGCATTAGGTTGATTGTATCTGGCATTTCTCGCGACACGAGCTGGCAGGTAAGTACAGAACGAACTGGTGATCACGGCTTTGGACTTCTTTGAAGGTCCTACGGTTCATCATGGATGGTGGTTCCTTCATTATATCTTGACAACAATGGCTCCCAGGACCTCAAGGATTTCGGTCGCGAGGCGGGCAGTGTTTGCTTTGCGGATATTGATCGCGACTTGCCTGGTCAAGGGTACGCCAAGCTATCCTTGTACCTCCCTGTCTCATTCAGTCAACCTTTAGTGTTCTCGAGTACCTGTCTCGTGATGATGCAGACCGTGCGGTGAAAGAGTTGGATGGTAAAGATCTTCGTGGAAGGCCAGTTCGGGTTGCATATGACGATACGGTTTGTATTCATCATCACGTCAGTCAGTTTGATTCATTGACATTTGTTATTGCAGCGTGGTGGGCCCGATAACTATCGACGGGATGATCGTCGTGAAGAGCGACCTGTCCGTGATGACCGCTACAGGGAAGAACGGCCTTACCGTCGTGAACGATCAAAGTCACCTCCTCGTCGCGCTGAATACGATGATCGTCGCCCCAGGTCTCCACCTCCTGGTAGGAGGGATTATGAAGAGAGAAAACCTGCAGGGTACGATGATTACCGGCGGGGAGGCTATGATGATGACCGCAGAGTCCCTGATTATAATTATGACCGCCGCAGGGATGACTCTGACTTTAGGCGACGTGACGATCGTGGAGGCAGGCGCGAAGAAAGGGACGATCGGTACGACGATAGAGCTATGAGGCATGCCAATAGCGACGGTGGATGGGCGCGTTAAAGGACGTATGGTCGTCGTTCGTGGACTACACCGAGCGACACTCGTGCATTATGGTCTCGCGATTTCGTTTAGCGAATGGTCAACTCGAGCTTTGGCTTTGGCGTGTTATGGGACGAGCCGAACAGCTGTACTTACTGGTCGAAACCCGTTGGTCCGTATTGTCGCGCCATTAGGATA
Organism: Boletus fagicola; assembly: GCA_038093195.1. Taxonomy (NCBI): domain Eukaryota; kingdom Fungi; phylum Basidiomycota; class Agaricomycetes; order Boletales; family Boletaceae; genus Boletus; species Boletus fagicola. The sequence goes on along the minus strand of JBBPRX010000828.1, from coordinate 6,833 downwards.
GGTCGCTCGTCTGGATTTCGGACCCATTCCGACTGGAGGTTACAACCCATAACGATCTGAGTTTCTGGATTTGGTTTACCGTCCATGCCTTTCTGCGCACCAAGGACTGGTTTCACGCAATGCCACAGGCGCGGAATGCACCACTCAGAGATGAATTTCAGCCTATTTTTTTGCGTGCGCGAGGCGATTCGTTCCGGCAGAATTACTCCCCGAATACCACTTAGATTCTGTTCGTAACCAAGGTACGCATCTTCCAGCGCTGGGCTGGGTTAATTGTATCATTGACGAGCGCCTCCGAGGATTTGGGTGCGGCTGTGGGAGTCCTGTGTCAAGGTACCGATGCTTCAGTGAGGAATTTATAGCCAGTGCATTATGGTTATTCTTGTGTATAGACCACCAAATGTGTCCCGTTTTCAATTCCATACCATTCCAAGTTGTGCGCATCGTTGCCCAACGGAACATAGCCATCGCGTAACTTCAGCCACACTTGTACAGCTTCACGCCTTGGGGGGTGAAAATTTTGGAGGGACTTGATGACCTTAAGTCGAAAGGCGCTCAGCTTCATGCTTTTCAAGACCCTGAGTGAGATGGGTGGTCCAATCGTGTCCATTGGGTCGTGCAGGTTGGCTGGGCTCTTGGCAGATCGCTGAACGACGACACCTGTGAACGTTGAGTATTCCTTGCAAAGGTAAATATGCGCTGTCACAATAATACTCACTTAGCAGATGGTTGCTGAGTTTATCCTCGTGCTCGCTTTGAGGCGATGACTCAGCGGGCCGACCATGCTCTACCGGGGATGAAGCACCGTAAATGCCTCGGACTCTAATCGACGCCACTGGGGGCTTGGTTGAACTCACTGTTACACAGAGCGATCCATTGAGGGTGTTCCTGTGCCTTGTCATAATCACTCCCAGGAACGTACTTTGAAATGAACGAAAGATAAAACAATTCGCAGTCGGTTCGCTCCCGGACAGAGATCTGAACGACCGGGGGAGTGAGCATGAATAATCAGACCCTGATTCCAATGGCATCGTACCACAGCTGAATCAAGAGCTAGCAAAGAGGGGATCTTTGCTATAATGAATTGTCGGGCATGTCTGGCGAGACTCGTGTCTGGTGGTATGCACCTTAATCGCCAATGTTACGAGTAATGACAATATTCACCCCACCTTCAGTCAGCGGATTGCCAACCATTCGTAAGAACTCAAGATTGGGACACCATCCGTGTACCGCATCCATGTATTGCCACTGCCTGAGGTCATTCCTTGATAGGACAAGGTCTCTGATGCCCTGAAGCGGGGATGCCGCCGGGTCGGGAGGCGGGATGGAGCGAATGCCGTTACCGGAGATAATTAACCGCTGCAAGCTGAGATAGTGTCAGTGCCACCAATGAGTAGTCATTGCGACCATACGTGGTGAATTCGCGTAGTGAATTGGCAGTTTGTATCCAATCGCCGAGGAAATTGCCCTCCAAATTGAGCGACACAAGTTCTGGAACAGTTGATGAAGATCGGGCACTCAGGGATTCGAGATAGTTGTGGCCCAATTCCACAGATCGTAAACTCGGCATAAACTTTGCAATATCCCTGAACTCTGTCCAGGAGATAAGTGTGCTGTTCAGCTGAAGCTCGCAAAGACCTGAAAATGCCAGGATTGGAACTTCATGCTCCAGTGGCAAAAAACGATTCCGACTGTGTCTCTGGTGAACTGAGTGGTTCTCGTTCGCCATATAAACACTCACTTCAACGCTAACCTTTCCAAGTGAGGCAGCTCAGCAGTTATATCTGCTATATCCTTCCAAGTAGCTAGCAAACTCGCAGACAAGTCTAGACCGCGGATATCTTTCTGACGTTGAGAAATATAGCGCGAGAATGTAGCCATTAATCTCACTCGGACAAGTTGCAAGAATGTCACCCTTGGCGTCGCCAGTTGCCACTAGCTCGTAGTCGAGACCCGCCTCTCGAAGGCGACCCAGATTACCAAGGTTCCGTCTGATTTTGTCGAGGCCGACAGCTTCCACCTCTATGGCGCCTTTGGAGGATCCGAGGACAACTTTTTCGAGAGTATCCGAACCGTGTTCAACTTCAACGTACTTCATTGTGAGTGCGGTCAGGAACGAACGCCCGAAAGACAAAGTGGCTAATGGACGGATGAAAGATCCTGCATTTGGTATGCTTCCGGTAGAAAATTGATTGCACTGGTAAGATGACCAGAGAATGAAGGCGTACCGGCAGTTGAAGTACCGTTTCCGGTCCTTGACGCCGTCGTGTCGTCCACGAGTGGGATCATCCCATTCCACGCCGTACCATAGACCGTCTGTGCCCGTGACATGACCAGTGTATTTAATTGTGCCAAGGTGACCAGGGGATAGGTGGAATCTCGTTCCTGTAGTTATCGGGCCCTGGGTGGACATGATCAAGGGACTATTTATGTAATGGTTGTTCTCATACTCAAATTTTGTGGAACGGCTTTGTTCGGACGTTGAAACCACGCTCGTCACTCCATTTCCACAGTATGCTAGCAGCCACTGCATGTGCAAGAATGTCGCGTAACAGATCAGCAGTGCTTGCTAGAACTCGTGCAATTGCTGCCCACATGTCTACAAGCTCTACTCCCCAACCCGACCAGGTAGTCTTTGGTGTTCCTACCATCTTCAGCTCACCTCATTCAACCCAGCCAGTCCTCTTCCAGTCGAATGGATGTGCTCGCACCTACGTGCTCAATAGAGCTAATAAACTCAATGCTTTGAACAGTGAAATGATCAACTCACTGCGATCCCAGCTTGATGTCAGTTGTCGCGAAATCCTTTGTGTCATTCGTTGCTGATTCGCCTGTGACGACTAGATATGGTCCAAGTCCGACCTCTGTCACATGATCATTGGAACTGGACTCGGCCGAGCTTTCTGTGCCGGAGGAGACGTGGCAAGTAAGTTTTTCCGTCAGAATAGTGCGCACGCATAGCTTCACGAACCGTAGCTGTTCTGGAGGACTCGCTCAAAGAGGCCACGCGTCCAGCGGCAATACAGTTTTTCAAGGATGAGTAAGCACGATGTCGCGAACGCTGCGCTGATTCTTAATTCACTGCATAGGTTTGAGTTGGATTTCGTCATGTCCCAGCTGCCGAAGCCTTATGTAGCTGTTCTAGACGGTATCACCAGTATGTATGGGATTTGACGTCGCCCTTTTCCTCCTCTGATGTTAATCTTGACATCAGTGGGGGGAGGTGTTGGTCTTGCCATTAGTGCACCCTTCAGGATAGCAACGGAGAAGACTTTGTTTTCTATGCCAGAAACAAAGATTGGATACTGTCCGGATGTGGGGGCAAGTTTCTTCCTGTCAAGGATGGACGGGGAGCTAGGCACCTATCTCGCCTTGACGTCGGAGACACCGGCTGGCAGGGAGGTCTTGTGAGTGCCAAACATAGCTTATAAGCTATTATTCACCTCGTTGGCAGTGAGCTTGGCCTTGCGACGCACTATGTTCCCTCAAGGATGATTCCTAGTCTCATCGCTCATCTGGCCGAGTATGAAAACCCGTCTTTCACTCAAATCAACTACACGATCGAGGAACTATACAGCGAACGTCAGCCAGATGAACCATCTGGGAAATTGACGGGTGCTGTCCGCAATGCTTTGGACTCCGCTTTCCGACACAACTCCGTGGAAAAGATACTCGAAAGTTTGGCAACGCTCTCAAGTTCCCCAGATACCCGTGTCAGCGGGTGGGCAGAGCAAACTTTGGAAACCCTTCACATGCGCAGCCCCACAAGTCTTAAAGTGGCACTTGCAGCTATTCGCCGCGGAGGAAACATGACATTGCGGGATGCTTTGCAGATGGAAATGGGAATTGCGACAGCCTACTGTGTGAGTCATACACCACAAAGGTTGGCGTTTGACGTATGACTCATCATCTTGCAGAGCGGTGCCAGCCCGGATTTCGGCAAAGGCATAAGCGCAGTCTTGCTGGAGAAAATTCGAGGACGGCCGGCGTGGTCTCCTGACAAAATTGAGGATGTTTCGCCCGAGATTCTGGATCGGTTTTTCTCGAACAATTCTGTGTACCGTTCTCAAATGCCGCCGCTATCGCTTCCTGACACTCCCCTGGACCACCCTATCAGTCCCACGGCTTTCGCACTGCCGTCTGAGTCCAAGATTATGGAATTTATCAGATCGTCCTGCAAGAATGGTCGTGTTTCACTTCCCGAGTTACTGTCGGATATGGAGAGCTTCATCAAGCAGAAACCTGGTATTAAGGAGAAGATTCTTGATGTAGTACACCGCAGATGTCAGGTCGCTGACGATCAAGGGATGACGATCGTGGTTTGGAAAGAGCAGTGACGCAGTCTGCGTGGCGATGGTAGAACAAGGAGTCACTGGTATTCAGACCGCTGACGTGTTTCTGTGAAATGGAAAATACCTTGATGTATTTATAATTGTCGTCCCGGCGACAGGTACCTGCGGCGGACGTTAACCGACTCAAAGTTGAGTCACTTGGCCGTTGTAAGGAATTCTTACCCCCAAGTGTCTAAGATTCAAATTGATTGGTGGCGGCGTCGGAGGTTACTGCCCAGCCTTTCAATTACTTGAGGTACCGCCACTCTAGTCGGCGAAGTTTGGCTGTTAACATTGCGACCTTGTTCCAACCTTGCCCGACCCACAACTCTGTGCGTGCTGAAACACAAATCGACATGACAACATCGGATGAACGCCTCTTTCTCAGCAAACGAGATCCATATGATATGGCGGTTGCAGAGACCAAGGACCCGTGTCCCTCGGCCGTATCATTGCAGACTTGTCATGGCATGGCTTTACTTCCACCGCAAGCCCACACCACGAAAGCAAACCCACGGGGTCGCTGGACTACGCATGAGTGGTATTCGCATCGAAATCTCCAGCGTGCACAGCTTATGCGGGGACTAAGCCCGCAGCCCAACCATGGGCGGTGGGAATCGGATTCTATGTGACCGGAACTACATAAAACAATTGTCAGCGTCGGTACACAGCAAGTCGGCGTCGAGGCCCGTCCAACGTTGAGACGAAGACAGGTGAAGCATTCGCCGATTACAGCACGCTATGATGCTACTTGCTCTGCTAGTTTCTCAACAACACGACAAGTATGCGGTGGTAGATCTCAATATCTTGGCAGCGACACGTGGCTTGTGAAGTCGACAGCACTGTATATCTGTGTAAACCTGACTGATCTCTCGATTGATTGGGCTAGATCAGCGGTGGTGACGCTCGGTCACCGCGACACCGCGATATGAAAACCAGGCGCTTGCTTTGTCCACAACGAGGGACAAAAATAACAAAGTTTACAAGTATGTGGATGCGTTGCATTTCGGATCCGTAGAATGCGCACAGAAATGATTCGACCACAGGACTGCCGGGATGCGCCGTTCCTGGCCGACTTGCTGACGAGTTTACTCGACCTTTCAGGACTAAAGCGCAGATGTGGCACGGCCAATCAGTGATTGGAGATCGAACTATGTTTCTGTGAGAAGGGTCGCAGACCAGAATCGGATCTTACGGAGGTAATTCACGAAACAGGCGTACGGTGATGCCGTTTGAGCAGTAAGATACCAGCCACTGCAGCTCTGTGACTAGGTTACCTCGCTGATGTGATCTATTGGGAGACTTGCAGTGGTACGTGCTGTATAAAAGGGACCGACTCAGTGACTGGTATTCACTCAATCTGTTCTTTGCCTCCTCTCGACAACTTACCATGTATCCAGTCGACCTTCTACCTTCGCCCTTCCACCTACTTAATGATGCACTATGGATGCTGCAGTCCCTGCGAGCAAGCAGACGGGTGTCGCCTGAGGTGCACCCCATTCCCGCGGACTTCGACGTAAACCTCCAGACCAACACGGGTTTCTTCCCACCACAACCACTTTCTAAACTGCAGAAGCCATTCGACGTGTGGGAGGATGCTCTATCACGAGCACAGGACGTGCTGAAGCTTGGAGAGGACCTACTCGGGGACTACTCCAGGGAACGAGCCGAGGGCGAACTTTGGCGAGAGCAAATACGTTCTGTAAGTTCTGAAAACGTTTCTTATATGATATGAGTGCTTACCCAAACAAAAGCTCCCGACACTCACGACAGAAACGCTCCACCAGGACCCACAGCTTCTCTGCCGTGCCCACAAAGTTCTGGCATTCCTCGTACACTTCTACGTGCACTCAATCCCCCCAGACACCATCGACGGACCGATATTGGTCCCACGTTCGCTGGTAGCTCCGCTCATGACAGTTTCACACATCCTAAGATTGGCCCCAGTCCTTACGTTCGCAGACACCGTTCTTTGGAACTGGGAGCTTGTCAACCCCAAGTTACCTGTTACCATTGAAAACATGCGATTTGGTCAGGAGCTTTTCTCAGGAACGGATGCCGAGCGGAATTTTTACCTCGGATCGGCCAGGACGGAGATGATTGGGGTGGAAATGCTCCATATCTTCAATGATTACCACAATCTCCCAAACGTCACGGACTTGACATCCATTTGCAAGATTAACAGTCTCCTCGCTCGACTGACCACGGTCATCCAAGAGCTCGACGCTAGTGTGCAGTCCGTGCGCCAGATCGTTGACCCCCATATGTTCTATTGGGAGGTCCGTCCCTGGTACAATGGAAGCGCAAGCGGCTCCTCTGCACCGGCATGGATATACGAAGGGGTCGGTGATATGTCAAAGCTCGATCTTAGCGGACCATCTGCTGGACAGAGCAGCGTCATGCACGCACTTGACCTCTTTCTCGATATCGACCACAAGCTTCGACAGCGGCGATACCCTGCACCATCGGATGCGAACAAACGGGCGGACCACGGCTTCATGG
>JBBPRX010000827.1:0-11389 GCA_038093195.1 Boletus fagicola | reverse complement strand
CTAGGGATGATGTTAACTTAGGGCCTGGCCGATCGGGCCCAGGCCCGCTATCGCTGGACCTGGCTGAGGTTGGGCCTGGGCCCGGCAGGGCGTTTCACAAGCAATGTCAAAAATGACACTCAGTGGTGCCACTGGCATAGGTTGACAACTTGGTCACGAGCGAGACCACATCAATGCAGCGTCATGTTCGTTCGGAAGACATACACTAGATTTAATTGTTGGCAAACGGTACTGATCGTCAGTGGGACTACATATGACTATGACTCACACAACTCGAATATCCACTGACACCAGTCAAAGTCCAGTGGGCTACTATTATATCTTGCTAGTCTGGGACCCAGCCCGTCTATGAGGCGCGAGCCTACGCCTAGGTCATTTGCATGGCTCGCCTTGGGGCCCCCCCCTTGCGACATGGTACTGAAAGAGGTCAACAGCATTGGAATTATTACCAGTGCAATACAGACGAGAGTACGGTACCTACTACTGTACAGGCAACAGCAACGAACGTATATGGCATCGACCGAAATGGCCCAACGTTAGAACACAAAATGATGATCCTGATACAACAGATAAGACGTAGGAGGTGTGTGACGTGGCATGGATACAAGATGAAAAAAAAAAAAAAAACAGAGAAGTGAATGGTTCGCAGGTGTGGTACCCTTGATTTTGATGATGAGTCAATGCAAGGAAAAAGAAAACTCCAAAACGAATGACGATAGAATGGAATGTAAAAGATGGAAAAAAGGTAGGACCTGGGCCCGCCTTCTGCCAACCACGGAGACGGACTAGATCCTGCTCAGTAAACCGTCGTAAAGTTCCTCGATCCTTCCTGCCCGATTACCCCTTCCCCTCCTTCTCTGCTTTCGCCCACGCCGCCAGCACCCACAGAGGAATCTTCCATATTCTTCACGAACCTCTTCACCACTTGCAGCCTCTGCCTCCAATTAGTGATGACCTCCACCTCCACCTCATCGCGCTCCGTCTTCTCAAACACATTTGCAAACCAGTCACCCAGCAACGTGAGCTGCCTCACCAGAAGCGGAAGTTTTTCCGCACTGATGAGTTTGAAACACCCGATCGGCATAAAGTCTTTCATACCCCTCGCCCGCTGGACGGTCACCTTGAAGTACTCATTTTCAGCTTCGTGCGAAGGTGTGGTCGTACCCGTACCCGCGCCGGAGGGCATAAGGTGTGGGGATTGCAACGGAGAAAGCTTGACGTCCACCATAGGGGTAGCGGCCGTGTATCTGAAGTTCGAAAACGCCGCTATCGCTCCCAACGAATGAGGTTCGATGACGATATTCAAAAACTGGAACTGCGTCGCGAGCGTGTCGAACTTGTATGGCCTGCCTCCATCGTTCCACACTATCCTGACGTAGTCGTTGCCGATATGTCTCTTCTTGTTCACGCAGTACTCGTCGTCGGCTGCATTGGGCATCATTGTGGCGGTATGGAAGAGGACTTGGCCAATATCGTCCCACCACGCGTAAGCATATTCTCCGTCTTCGTCAGGGTTAAGACCACCAGCGTAGACGTCGACTTGCCCACGGAGGTTGATGAGACGCCCAATTCCTTCCAGGAAACGGGTATAGGCAGGCGAGCCGTAGGTGTTACGGAGAATCTCCAGCTCGTGGGTCTGGCCAGGGGCGACATACATAATACCGACTTTGTGTGTGTCGATGACGGGTGTGCGGTCAAGGTTTCGGAATAGGGCAGGAAGGGCAGACTCATCGATGATTCGACGATGTGTCGGGGCGCTGGGGTAAGAAGAGAGTTGAAGGGGAAGGAACGAAGGGTCTACCATGACCTGTTTTCGGCGCTGAGAAGGGGCTGTCGTACTCCAGACATAGCCTGTAATAGGGTCGGGAGCGGGAAGGGAAGGAGCGTCATTGGGGGTCGGGGTAAGGTCTTCGGTTTCCTGCTCGTGAACATGTCAGAATCCGCGACGAAGATTAAAGAGGGAGTTCCTCACACTACTACCACTGGCCATCTGTTCCGTCGTCTCCTCTGAGGGATCAGCCTGTTCTGCTTTGGTCACCTCTCTTTCCATAAGCAGGCCCGCAGGCAAGGACACCATATCCGGGTCAACCTCACCAGGTCCAACAAGCGGCACATTCTCCAACTTGCAGAGGAATTTAGTGAACCCGGACGGACGTCTCGAAATAACCTCGATCCATCCCAATCTTGCCAGTGCACGGATGGTGACGATCGCATTACCCATTAACCACGATTTTTCGCCGATCACCTGCTCTGACGAACCTTGGTCCGCGCTGGTGGGATTCATGACGATCTCGCTAAGCACTGAATGTGCAGGTCTAGGGTCGGCACTGGCGTAGGTGTATCGGGCTAGCCAGTCAAAGCACACCTCCGTCGGTTCATCGACCTCGGATCTTTCCTCGTTGGCCAATAGTAATTGCCGCGTGATGTATGGAATGTGTCGCGGCCGATCGGGAAGCCTTAGAGCCAAAAACCAAACGTAAACCACATAGAACGAGATCATCCGTACATACTGCGACATCGCCCATGAGATGACAGGCGTTGTCCCAGGACGGTTGTGGTGTTGAAGATATTGCAAAGCGACGCCAAATACCATTTTGAAGTCATCTTCGCGCAGGTTCGCATGCAGTTCGGGGATAGACCCGATGATGGACAGGAAGCTGAGAATGTGGACGGCCATATCGGGATTGGACATGATTTGCGAGAGCTTCTCGAGGAGAGGAGGAAGGCTACGTTTGACGGAGGACGTCAATTCGAAAGCCGAAAGCGTGAGCGCGTGAAGACAACAAATGATGGTCGATGGTTGGCCATTCAGTCCTTCCCTGAGGACGTCCACAAGGGCATGCCGGAGTGGGACTTCGAAGCAGCGACGATAGCTTATCAAGACCGATAGCGTATGGTACGCAAGGCCATGCGCATCTCGCGCTTTGAGACCCACAGGCCACCGTTCGATGGAAGACCCCAAATCGCCAACGGTAACGCCGGAGCAAATAACGGTCAGCAGTCTGGCAATAAGCACCCGACATTTTGGTCCGCAGAGAAGATGCTTGTTGGACAGTTGGACAGGGAGGTGACACAACACATAGGAGAGGATTTCCCAATTTCGCTCCTTTTCAAGTATGTCCAGGACACCCAAGAGGTAAGCGTCGATTGGAAGAACGCGAGGGGATTCTTGAGTTGGGTCATAAGAAACAATCCCTTCGCTAGGCGTATCTGCATCGATCGCGATAAACGGATGTGTTTCTGGGACAGACCAAAGGGTATCTCTCCATTTCACACCGATCAAGGCAGACTGAGGAGGCGAAACAGGTAGGGGTGCTCTTGAGCGACTTCTGCTCGGCGCTGACTGCGAAGGTATGACACCTCGTCCGCGTGAAGCCATCCTGCCATCACGCTCTTGTACACCTTTTGAGCGACGAGGAAGTCGCTCCTCTTGGAGGGCATCAGCGGATTGTCCGCGTTCATCTTGCTGAGCGGGTTCGGGTCCACGTCCAATCAGAGAAGCGAGGTTGGCAGTGTGTCCATCTGAGTCGTGATGAACTTCGACGAAATAGACGCGATGATCCCGATCAGCTCGGAGACGCATCAAGAATTGCAAAGCGAAAACCCGCGCTCGTGGGCATTTTACATCGGTTGTCAATTGTACGATGGTCAGGAAGACTGAGATGGCAAAGTCGACATTTTCTTGAGTCAATGAATAGGGCGTGAACGCGAGTTGGCTGAATATCGCAACTAGTGAGACCACTGCGAGGGATGCCCGGGTAAATGTTGGTTCTGGAGGGGGCGAGGAAACAAGGTGTGGCGGGGGGTTATCGGGCTGCTCTTGTGAATGCTGTGACTGTGAACGTGACCCTGCAAGGGTTGACAGTAAGGACATGACAGATGGCAGCCCCGAATCCCGGACTGAGAGGCTGCGGTACTCCGATTGTCTTCGCGAGAGAACGGGGGACGCAGCGTTTGGGGTACCCCCGGAGAAAGGTGTAAAAGGACTGGGACATGGCGTTTCCAACGTGTTTGTAGAAGCAGTGTCGTCGTCGTCGTCTACGACACTATCCAAGGCCACCTTCTTGAGTAGTTCGACCATCTCCCCAGTCGACGCATACGAAGAGGGACTGGATGAATTATCAGCCGAAGGCGTACGCCGGCTGACCGTGCGCAACACAACTTCATCAGCGAGAATTCTACCCATAACAATGTTGGCGGAGGTATCCATGCTGTCGTTCGCCTCTCTCAGACAGAACTTGAACACGAGCTCTGCCAAATCCATCCTATAGCTGTGCATGTCTTTCAAAGAGTCGTAGATCGCTTCAAGCGCTTTCATGACTTCCAGTCGCGTTAGGGGGCGTGTGGGACCAAAGATGGTAGTATTCGACAGGATGCTTTCCCAATTGCGCAACCAGTCGGGCGAGGCTGGAGATAAGTCATGTTGTTCAAACATAACCGCAGGGAGTTTGGCGGTGTCCATATCAGCCAAGTGGTCAGCGATGGACAGAAGGGTGGTAGAGAGCGAAGGATTCATATACGTGGAGTGATCGCGTGCCAAGAGAGACGTCAACGTTCGCAAGAACGGTGTGGGAGCATCAGTAGGTTGCAATAGCGGAATGATCATAGGTGTATCGTCTGGATTTCTATCAATTCCAAGATCAGTATGTCGACCACCAGACAACAAGAGGAAACGAACTTGAGTGGACAAACAAATGATACTAAATGTCTTAGGGTCTCGCCAGCAATGCTAGCCTCCTCTTCGTCCATGTCGACCCCGTCCTCCCTCTCATCAAACTCTTGAAAGATGTCCTTTAAAGTACCTGCGGCTTCGTCCAGTATACGATCCCTGTCGACGGGGATAGCCTCGTCGGAGCCCGCACTAGCCCGCTTTGCCCAAGCCTCGATGGACTTGCACAGCATACGACCGAGTTTTAACATATCCCAACCTGACAAGTCGTCCTTTGACCATGCCCGCTCCATCAAGTCCTTTTCAAGTTCCATGTGACTAGGTGCCCCAGATGACGTATAGGTGAGCGTGCTTAATCTTGCGATATACGCTCTTGCCATCTTGCTACAAAGTGCCTGGCGAATGTCGAAGCGCAAAGTCCGATGGGCTCCGAAGGATGTCGCAAGACTATGAGAGTCCAATGTCTGATCGGTAGGAGATAAATGGCGCTTGAGTATCATCATACATGATGCACCATAGGGTCCTGAAAAAAGGGAATGTAGCATCTTTTGTATCCGTTCCTCGAGACCCACAGGCCCACGGGGGCGGCCATTCATCACGGACAAGCGAGGCAATGGAGAAGCAAAGAAAGCCTGAGCCCGGAATAGAAGAGGAAGGATAAGGGTGAGTATCTTGGGAGCCAGAGATTTCAGTTGGGAATGCAGATGATCAAGGTAAATAGTGGTCATCAGTTCTGCGGGATGTCGACAAGGGTGGACAGCGGAGGGCGGGAGCGAGCGAATGGATACTGAGGAAGAATGCCTCTTGTGTCCGTTGGACGCTGCTTTCATAGCAGCAGACTGCTCACTCGACCCAATTGGAGAGGTGACCAAAGTAGTGTCCGGGGTGGAGGAGGTGAGTGGGAGGTCCAGTGTTTTGGAAACCAAGGATGCATAAAACTGGAGAACACTGGCAAGGTCACCCCCTGAGACGCGTGCGACGGTCTCGGGATGTCCAAGGGTAGAGGACACAAAGGCCGCGAGAAGCTCGACGCTGCGTTCACGATCAGCCCGGTCGGAGGGATCGCTAAAGAGGTATGCGTCAAATGCGCCATCTGTCCAGCTTTTGAGGAGATTAAGCAAAGGCATTTCGATGCCAAAGGCTTCGCTTCCTCCTTTGGTGAGAGCGCGGAGGGCTCGCAGACGTGAGTCACCAATCTCTGGGGACCATGACGTGTGTAAAAGGAGAGAACAGTGTGCCAGCCTATCCGAGGTAGTGACCTTGCCTTCGTATCTCTCCCAATACGAGGCCATGATCTCATAACCCGCACATTGTAATTGTGGAGGTGAATCGACGCCGCAAAGGGATCCTAGGAGAGGATTCAGAACCGCAGCACTTGGAAGCGGAGATTGCGTAGTGATGGCGGCCGCCAAGGCACGAGCGTGTGCTAGACTTGGGACGGCAGGTGGAGATAGGGCTTCGACAAGGGCATCAAAAGCGAGCACCTGGGGCTGGGGCTGGGATGCAGGCGTCGACACGGTCTCTACCCTGGGTCTGCGCCACCCTGCGGTGAAGGAGGAGAATGTGGTGGTGTTTGATCTCTGTCTGTGCTTTGGGCCGACATCTGCGTCTGGTTGGGGACGGGCCATGTAACTGGCAGGGTCTGATGCTCCTGCCGAACAGCGCCATCAAAGAGCTGGACGGCGTGTGCGACGATGAACTCACCAGGACGTGTGCGGCGTACACGACGTCGCGGATGAACAGAAGGACTTTTTTGTCGTCAAGGTCGTGTAGGATTCGTGTGCGAATGACTTGTTTGAACGATGAGCTGCCCGATGCAAAGACGTGACATTTACGTTGGCAATTTATTTCTCCACAAAGACCCCGAACACCACCTAACCGTGTCGACATTGATAGAATGCGCTACCACTTCCATCCATTGTAGTAATGTAGTAGTCATCCAGTTGCCCTCACTCCTCAAACGAACGAACGAGGTCTTCCCTCGATGTAGATCTGCAGACGATCGAGCATGAATACGGAAGTGGACGGCTGCGAAGACGAGGCGCGCATGACGTTAACCCCGCTCGGCCATTCTGGGAGAAGCAACCTACCGAATCACGCCTGCCGTGAATTTGGGCTCAACCTCAACCTCCCTCCCCATCCCATCTTTGCCCTTGTCAATGCGAAGCACCGCCAGGATGCTCACAATCCCCATCCATAGTACAGAATCCGCGACCCACTTGCCTGGGCAGTGTCTTCGTCCAAACCCAAAGGCCGCACGTGACTTGAGGGGGTCACTGTCTATGACAGTCCCATCTTCTCTGAGGTGTCGCTCCGGATTAAAGACGTAAGGCTCGGGGTACTCGCTCTCATCGTGATGAATCTCCCTGCAGTTGAGCAACTTTATTAAAGCCGTCCGAGCGAGCCAATGCATCACTAACCAGATATTGCACAAGATCATCGAACCTACGACACGTCAGAATAAAACATCATCGATCACGTCGTGCAGCACACCTTTTGGAATGTGATACCCCTCAAAGACATCATCACGGCAAGTCATGTGCGGCAACCCTACATCGCACACATGGTCAGCACTCCCAAAATCAGATTTTGTCAACCACGAACCCAATGGTGAAACGCTATGCCACCTCATCGTTTCTCGTAGAACGGCCTCAACATAAGGTAATGATTTTCGATGGCTGAAATCTGGGAAAATATTATCAGAAAGCACTGAATCAATCTCAGCTTGTGCACGACGTTGAGCTTCAGGGTAAAGCATCATTGCCATCAAGAACGCGAACAAGGTCGCCGCACTCTGCAACCGTAGTCCTCAGCTCGCATGACGGGAAACTTCTTGCGATGTACGACTCACCGAATCATATCCCGCTGTGATAAAATGGAAAAGACGCTAGATCAGTCGGCAAGGTCTTGAAAACGTAGAAAACATACATACCGATGTAAACAGTCGCGGCACATTCCTTGATCGCCTTTTCTTGAACTCCACGTTCTTCCATTCCATCCAACTTGCCTAACAAATCGGAAACCATGGATTTCGCGAACGACCCAGCATCCTGGGTCAGGGAGTCACTCGGTAATATCAAGTGGTTAGGAATTCATTGTTCGTACCATGCTTTTCTTCACATATTCGAACGGGCCATCCAAGGATCGCTGGGCTAGCTCCTGAGACCTTAACGCATCCCTCTTGAATGCTGCCCCAGGAAACCAAGCCGGGATATTCGCCACTGCACGGCATCACGCTTCAGTTTACCACGCAGCGTGTCCGCGGCCCCCTAAATACCACCCTAAGGAAAGGTACGCACGGAAAGGAAAGGCTGTGAGCATCGCATTTCGCCCAGGGGCCAACCCATTATTCAGCAAGGTGACGAATTCCACAAGCGATTTCACGAGCGGTGCCTCCAAAGAATCCGTCTTATATCCGTAGGTGTATGCCATGGTGATGGATACGATGTATCTAGACAGGGTCAACAATACTTCCAACCACAAAGGCAAACAAAACGTAGGGATGGTGAACGTGTGGCAACTTACAATTGGATATGATTCTCGAAACCGTCTGGTGTGTCCAGGAGGCTCTGGATCAGCTTTATTGCCTTGGACCGATAGAGATCCTGGTATAATTTAACGTTCTCTAATTTCATCGCTTGGTGGAACATCCTCCGGTGAGTCCGCCATTCCGGACCACAGGGGAGAAATGCTGTGGCAAAGTCGACGCCAAGCCTGTCGACGGGATCCCACGTTAGTTGATTGGCAAGGAACCGTGCAGGGGTACTTACAGTTTGCTAGTGCATGTAGACGGACGTCCAGAGTACGCGGATGACCGTTGGTCAAGCAACTGTTTCGCGACTCTACTTGAATTGATGACGACGACGTCCTGGCCTAGTAGCCGGCAATATACGATGGGACCTGTCAAGATAGGAGTTAAGCATTAGTGAGGGGGTAACCGTGAAGCTCGCGCACCATATTTCTTTCGCCACACACTGTATGTGAGCCATGGTTGTTCTGGATCAATATCGAGAACATTGCCGATAAAGGGGAGAGGCTCCGGACCCGGAGGCAAGTTTCTTGATCGTGAGGCGCGACGGTAACAAATCACACAACTGAAAAAAATGAGTGTGAGGAAGTAAGCATTAGGTGAAGAAAAACACATTTTTGCTGAACTTGCAGCCCATTATGGCCTCCGTTTTATACAAGCGTCCGAGGCATGAGGGCTGCGAGCGAAACGGCATCATCATAACAGTCCCCTGTTCTAGTCTAATCGATAATTTGGTCACGTACATTATGCCACGCGGAAAGAATTACACGTTCCGAATAGTCAGAGGTTCTGAGACGCACCACGTAAGTGATAGCCTTGCAGGCTATGATAATCGGCATCACTGACTTCGCAATAAAAAAGTAAGTAGGTCGGCCGTTCGAAATTCGCCGCGGAGTCTCTTGTCTGAACTTCGGGCTTTTTTTGGTTTGCAAATTGCCATCCATTCTTCGATTACCTTGGTACCTTCCTGGCGACCGCCTTCTGAAACAAGTATCGTGCTTTCCATCTCTACGGAGCTGTAAAACGAGAATATTGATTGAACTGGACATTACAACATTAAGGGAACAGACAAAGATGGAGGCGCACAAGGGGTTGGTATTCGTGGTGATCGTGATCAGAGTCCATTGCAAGAGGGTATGATGGATTGGGGGAAAAAACTGGAGGAAGGATTCAAAAAAACGTAAATTGTTCCGGGAGTGAGAAAACTATGTAGGTTGTAATGCCCCCCAAAAAGGCCAATGAAAGGCGTGCCTTGCATGCGTGCTTGTCGCTGTCTACAACGGCGTTCATCGAGTCACAGCGGCAGATACAGAGTGTCGCTTTGGATTATGGTTTTGTCGTCCCTTCAATAGCGGCGATGGCGATTGGGGGCCATGCCCGTGTTGCTGTGCAGATCTGATAAGACGGACGCCGCAATCCCGAGGAGCTACTTCTCCACATTTGACGTGTGCTCTGTCGATGGAAGACACAGAAAACGATGAGTGCACCAGCCGCATCGTCAGATATGGTCCTTTGCTTCCGAGCGCATCGAATCTACCCACCGAAGTCCGCAGTCGTCACACTCCAAGACAGGCTTCCACCCAATCCTCTTTGCGCAGATATCACACTTCTGCACCAGAAGCGCACTCGAGAAGAACAACTCGAGGGGATTCCAGCCTCCATCGACATGTCGGGCAGGCGAAGTTGATCCGGAACGTTTTGCGCCTGGCCTGATTAATGTAAATCTGTGTAACATAGGGACAGACCGAACGGAAGAATGCCCTTTGGTTGCCCTGGTGGTGGACGGGACGGATGATTGAGCGGTGCGATACGTTTGGGCCGAAAGTATGGAATCTTGGCTGGTGGTTGTGCTCTCGTCCGTGGAAGATGTCGCCCCCGGAGTGATAGGATCCGACGTAGCATTCGGATCTGGATAGGGTCGGATCGTGAGAATTGAAGATAAGGATGGTGGAACGGTTTCAGTGGCGTTGCCCGCATGTCCGCGAACAACGGTTGTGCTGTAGTCCGAGTACGTGCTCGAGGTGGTGTTGAGAAGTGGAGAAGTGCTGTTCTCGCTGTTTCCTGTGAGGGATGCATCAAGGTATGCATTCGCAGCACGGGTTGAATTACCTACCGTCGGTGGCTCCACCATTACTCCAATCGCTATTGAGGTGCATGCTAATATTAAGGCCTTCCACGGCATTCGCAAGCTCTTCGTCACTGTCTTCTTCTCCGCTGGACAGTGCCGCCATAATGTCCTCTGCCACCGTTGGTGTCGATTGTCTAATGTCTTTCCCGATTCCAACGCCAAAACTGGGAATACGAGGTGCCGTAGGCCGCTTCCCGCCTGTCATGAACTTTATGCTGCCTAGGTGAAGATCCTCTGTTTCTGGGCGAGCCAGGACCTCTCCTTCGATATCCTGTAAACGCTCAAGGATATGGCGTGTAGTTGGGCGTGCAGCGGGATCTTCGGCCAGGCAGTCCAGGCAAAGAGAGAGGAAAGCAGGTGGGCATCCGGTGTTTGCTAGTTTATGTACCTCATCTACATCGATCCCAAACGTGGGACCGGTGCGTTTGAAATGACGGTCATCAGCAAGTCGTCGAGACGCAATTTCACAGAAAATTATTCCAAGAGAAAAGATATCGGTTGGAAGGTCGAATTCATGGCCTAGGAGGATTTCGGGGGACATGTATGAGTCCGTGCCACAGAAGGTGAGTCTCTTGCTCTCTTCCTCATTGCGAGCCGCGATACGGGCGAAACCAAAGTCGGTGATCTTAAGACGACCGTTGGCGGTGACAAGCAGGTTTTCGCCTTTCAAATCACGGTGTATACATTTACGTGCGTGGAGATAGGCCAAGGCGCGGGCGATATCCGTTGCAAAGGACATGCGAAGACGCCAGGGAAAGGGCTTGTTCTTGTCGTAGATGTATTGTCGAAGGTTGCCTGGGTTAGAGGTCAGTATAGATTTTTGAACGACTGCATGCACTTGACCGTTCTCGATGTATTCGGAAATAATGAAGATTCGACCATCGGGTTGTGGTGCCCGAGAAAGCCCAAGGTATAAAACGACATTTGGGTGACGGGCTTCCCTGGAGGAGGGTGAGTAACAGGCCTGGAGGGACAGTGAGAGGGAGAGGCTACTTCATGAGCCGCCACTCCCGTTCGAAATACTTGGCGACGTCATAGTTGCCCGAGGGAAGTACCTCCTTGA
>JBBPRX010000826.1:0-11404 GCA_038093195.1 Boletus fagicola | reverse complement strand
GACGCGTCTTGCCCAGTAGCCAACGCCACGTGGCCTAGTAGGCTAGTACTACCTATAATCAATGTCACATACACATTCCTAGTGAAACGAGACCAGCCCGTGTGCTATCATAAGACGGAGTCTACAGCCCCACCCACGAACGATACATCCCAATCTCGGCCGCGTTCCTGTCGACGATACGCTGTGTTTCATCACCCCACACCTCCACTGGTCGTCGACGCTCTTCCGCACTGCCAATACCAAGGCATTCCCTCTGATGCTTTTCCGCTTCCGCAAACTCAAACACAACACAATTCTCCGGGATCAATGGCTTCAAGGGGTCCCAGCGAAGCAGCTGTGGTCGAGCAGGGACGTTATGGGGTGGCACAACAGATCGCCCAAGGTACAGATCCTCGAATACGAGCGCAACGTCATCCTCATCAATCGGCAGTTTGCTACATTTAAAGAGCGGTGAATATCGGGTGAACGAATCAAAGTAATGGAATGCGATTCCACATACTTGATTTGCTCCCCGACGAACTTCGATTCGCGATGGAGCAAGTCTCTGAGGAGGCGCTCGTAGAGTTTCCTGCGATTTTTAATAGGTAGAGGGTTCAAAATGGGCTTCTTTGCCATATCGCAGATCACATAGGTGACTATATACAGGCCAAACAGACACGGCAGGGGGCCTGCGAGCGTAGTGAGGGACAACACGAAGAGGGGAATGTAAAGCAAGCACACCAAGCACAGGCAGTATCCGAATTCTAAAATCATCGAAAATACCCAACTCCTTGACGTCGCCTTTTTGGAACTCTTCCTCGGGTAATGGCAACAGCTTGACATCTCCGGGAACCTCGGTGGAATAGACCACGGGTATACCTGATGAGACGCCCTGGAGACGCAGTCTCCGCCTCACAGAGCGCGCGAGGGGATCATAAATGGTGTAAGATATATCACTGATTTGTATCCGGGTAGGGTCGCACTTGGCGCTAGCACCCATAGATGAGAATACCTGGAAGCCGGCAATCGGATTGAGTTACTGTCGTCCACCTAGCTAGCGACTGGAATATAAATACCTTGATGTTGTGATCATGACAATATTTAAGAAGGTCCACCTTCGTCGTTATATTATCAATGGCATCTTTGGCAGACGGGAGATGAAACCACACTTCAGTTTCGGGAAACGTCCCAACTTACCTATAACCCAATCAGCGCCCTCCAGCAGGTTCCCGCCGTCTTCCTTCCTCCAGATCTCCACTCGACTGTCTACTTCTACCCAACGCGAAATCTGCTTCAATATCCGTTCAACGCACCCTACTTTTGGAGTTCCAACGTCGGACAGCGTGGCCGTCGCATGTCGGTTAAGGGATGACAATGTCACGTAGTCGAAATCGACGAGTCGTATTCTCGAGACACCGCTGCAGAATCGAAATTGAGTCAGTCCTATTACAGGACGCAGAGGATGCATCGCTGCACGCACGACCGAACCAGCATGACTGCAACCCAGCTACCGACACCTCCGCAACCCACAACGACTACGGAACCAGCGCGGATGTGGGCCATGCCCTCGTCACCGAAAAATGTATAATTTCGCGCGAGTTGCTCTTTAATGAGGTCTTCGTCGTATCCGCCGACGCGATTGGAACATATGTATGTCTCTTCGGTATTGCTCTCTTCAGTCGTCACTGGAAGCCCGTGAACTGAAGGTTCTTCATGAGCGGTTATCGACCGGAGAACATCCTCATCGAGGTCTCTTCGCCGTTCTCTCCGGCGGTATGCATCGTAGGCGACGAATAACGTAGAAGTAATCACGCAGGCCGACACCGCAGTGAGGAGGAGCTGCGTCCGGTGAGACTGAGAGGACAAGACATTCATGGCTGACGTGAGTGAGCGTGACACTGACAGTAATTTTCAAAGTCATGTTGCAAATTCATCATCAGTGCCATTTCGCTTGTGCATACTACAGTACATGTCGTGCAACCCACTAGCTAGCTAGAGGTAACCGGAGCTCAGCTCGCGATAATATATACCAAATATAAGTAATGTCCGAATTCAAAGTACTGATACATCGCAGATTATGTTCTTCTTTCCGTCGTCCACTGCAGCCGTGTAAAGTGCGTAAGTTGGAGGTTTAACGTTTGAGTCAAGGTCGCCATTTAGGTAACGTAAATGAGGGTGCGTCGTTGAGAGTTGAGAATGCAAAGAGTGATAAAGGCGCCGATTAGGACGCCGGTAATGATACATGAGGTCGTCTCAACAAGTGAGTGCGACCGAGCTTTCCGCGGCTTTGCGAGGTCGTGCTCCGGGGACGGTGAATCAGACTGCGTCTCCGCAGCTAAGCGCTGTTCTTGCTGCTGTTGTTGATGTATGATGATAGTGGGAGAGAGGATAACCGTTGTCGGACGAGAATTGTCCGAACCTTCCACGGGCCGTACAACCGAAGCGACATCCTGTGCCGCAGGCATCGGAACAGAAACGGCAGGAGTTGGATCAACGGGCACGGGGTAGAGGCATTCAATGACGGAGGGTGGAGTAGACGGTGGAGGGGAGAGGGGCGGGGTGGGTAGTAGAACCACGTTTTCCTCCTTGAGGTCGTCGTTTTCCTTTGCAGGATCAACGCTGGAAATCACCTCAGCTTCCTCATAATCTTCCACGACGCGTTCGAGGTCTGTTACAACGTCCCGCAACCTGCGAACCTCATCGTTCATCTCCCCTTTTTGCTTCTCCCGGACCTCCTCGGCGACTGCTTGAACGAGCGACCTGATGACTGTCCACATTTCCAGATGGTCCCGTGACCACCACTGCGCAGGCCACTGTGCGATCATAAAGGCAAGGGTGCAAGCCTTGTCGGTCGCTCCCGAAAAGTCTTTGGCAACAACGCTGTGGAACCATGGTCTGAGGAAGGCCATTGCCAAGCGCACGGAGCCTCCGGTCGCATCGCGCAGGCGATGCTCGGCGGAGAGTCGCAAAAACTGGTCAGACATGTCTTGGCAAAATCGTCGGAAACTCGGTTTCCGCTCCATGGTATCCCAAGACAGACAATCCAACGAGGGCGGTGATGACTTTGGGTCGCGGTCTTGGCGCAGGAAGTAGGACGGAAGTTTATCGATCAAAGAAAGAAGGGGGACAGAGGCTAGAACGGCCGGAGCGGGAATAGCTCCGTGCACCAGAACGTCCTGCGATTCCAGTGCGTATCTGTACCACTTCCAGTAATCAAGGTGTCTCCTAGGTAATTCGGTTGGTATATTTGAATGGGATTGGGGTGGTAGGTGGACCTACTCTCTAAGGGTACCTTTCCGCAGCAACTCCAATGCCGTGGCCGCTTGGCCGGCGAGCATCCTCGCATCGATGACAGCGATTTCGATATCATGTTTCAGACCGACCTTGTAGCGTCGGGTAGCTTCCCAGATTGCCCAGACGAAACTGAAAGTAGTCGAGATAAATGGGGACATATGTCTCTGGGTCCAGTCCATGTGCTGGGCGACGTCTCGATACGTGGAAGCGGAGGCGACTGACTCGCCAGGGGAAAACGAGGAATCTTTCAGCCGCTCAGCCGCTCGCGTGAAATGCTCGTCAAACTTTTGCCCGACGAAGTAGGGCTCGGCCGCATGGTCGAAAATGTGTGAGTGGGTCTTAGGAGTATAGACGCGGAAGAGAAATGGATTGTCTTGGACGAGAGAATCGAAGGAGAATTCAGAGCCGAAGCCGTACTGAGGAAGAGGACTCCCAGAAATTGGGCTCTGTAGTGCTTGAGCTGGAAGCTCAGAGTCATGGGTAGGGATAGTCATCGTCGAGAGTTAGAAAGTCGGCCCAAGATTCTGGGAACGCAAAGGTTTTCTATCATCGTGAAAGTTCGCACCTCGTGTTGGCCAGGCGTTATCACTGCCTATCCAAGATATGGACCGAGCCTGGAGCGTGAGTGTTGGAGAACATGACCTACAACACGTGCAGTCCGTGCGGCAAAAGGCAGTTCGCGAATTTGCGCTGACTGGTAGCTGGACGTCGGACACCCAATTGGCCGCATCTCAACGACGCCGCCGTCCAAGCAGTGGTCGAAACATGACTTAGTTGACGTCTTCATCCCCGAGCCCACGCGGCGGCGGAACGACGTGAGGCGATCGGTGGCAAAATTCATTCCGACTCGCTCCATCCACGCGCCGCAGCAGCGAGTTGCATGGCATCCTCGTGTGGTGCCACAGACGTCCGAAATACCGGATTTTCAACATGCTCGTGCGTGGATAGAGTAACTAATCTTCAATCATTGTTGTGTCCTCGGACTCTCGGCATATTGCAAAATCATGAGCTTAGCGGCGTAGTTCATTCCGCAGCAACCTCTCTTGTGTCATGGCAGATCCGCTGTCCGGATCACTTGGCGAGCCCTTGCAAAGGCAAACAACTCGGGAAGCCCTTTGGCTTTTCCCGGGCAACACATCGCAAAGTCTAGGCCACCTGATCTTGGCCGCTTGGCGTCACCTTTTCAGACTAGGGGACTAGACGCATAATTACACGATAACCGCGAGAATCCAGAGACGGACTTCAATGCCTTAAGGCGAGTACTAGCCCTTCTTCTCCTTGTGGGTAGATCTTGGGTCTTGGCACCACCTCATTGAAGCCCGGCTCAACCGCTGGACCAAATTTCATGGTGTGGACGGACCTCACCAGAAAAGTTGATCAGCTTTGCCAATTTTTTACTCAGGTTAGCTGTTGGGCTGCCCTTCATTCTGTGGCGTTTGTGCGGCCCACCTGCACCACCCCTACAGCTTTTTACCACGTTCGTAGACAATTTGGATGGCCATTCATCGGGTTTCCCCCCAGGAGCACCAAAATCCGCACAGAAGTGGTCGAGCATGCGGTCGGTAAGTGCAAAATATCGCATCATACCCGCATCTTATTCCTCATGCAACGAATCATCCAAAGAGCGGAGCTACCAGGATTTACGCTTAATCTGATCTTGGTTTTCTTGGCAGATAACAGGCAGTCGTCGCTTCGTTGTGTGACTAAACCAGATTAGTTGCATGGCCGATTCAGAACTCCCAATCAGTTTAAGGCCGTTCCATTACCGATAACTATGTCGATCTAATTCGCCTAGGACCCTCTCGATGGATTATGTCCCCTCAGTGGAGCATGTGACTGCAACCATATAAATTGTGAGTTGCTCTTATTCGGCTCTCAGCACGAATGAACGCTGTCCGCGATGGCTTCATTGTACCGTCTAGCCACTGGTGCTCTCCTTGACGTCACCCCTCGTAGAGTCGTCTCTGCTTCCTTCAGCCATCCGGCCGTCCTCTCTTCCGCAGCCCTTTCAACTGAACCATCTGAGTCCCCCAACGTTCCAGAAATGTTCGACATCTTTGATGCTCCCGTGAAGCTTCGAGGGAGGAATACCCCAGATGAACCGTTGAATGCATTCAACTCCCTCTCTGTTGCGCATGCATCATCTAGGGCAGGCCCTTCGCATTCAAAACGTATCTACAACGACGTCTTAGGTTTGCCGCGGTCTCTTCCCCCGCCCGTCACTTTCGACGGCCCCGCCTGCCCTCCACATATGTCTCCCTCGACTCTAAACAGACGTCGTCAGCAACGTCAAATTTCAATCCATTTTCCGAGAGAAATTCATGGGTCTCCTACTGCATCACGTAGTGCCTTTACGTCACAATCAGAACCCCTTTACCAGCTATTTGATGGGCCATCTCGTATCACATGTTATCAATATCCAGCATCGCGGAATGAGGTGCGTGATAGTATGCCTCTCATTGTTTCATCACTCTCTGATCGCCTTCATTCCCTAGCGATATTCCTTCCCATATGTCTCCTTAGCCCTCTGCTTATCCAGCGCGTTTTGCTGGCTCGCACTCAAGGACAACCTGGATCTCCTTCAACAAAATAATGACAGGTCACCATGATAGCGGCACCTGGTTCCCTAATCCCTTTTTTTAATCGCCAGGATCTGTTGAAACAAGGTAAATATCCCGATTGACTTATCTTTCCGCCAGTGTCTGGTCTCTGATGGTCGATTAATAGATGTATCAGAATGCCTATCGGTATGCGGTATTTTCTAAACCTCATGTTTGTCATACAACGGGCCACAATCCTCTAGACTTTTTTTCTTCACTCGGCTTTGCACAACCTACTGCCAAGGTCATACGCGGAATGTGTATTTTGTATGTGAGCTCTCGTATGTGTATCGTATCGCCACCCCACATGGCTCGTGTGCATGTATATTTTGACAGCCATGTTTTTCCACTCATTACTGTCCGAACCGCTAGATCTGATTGAAGAATATATTGTTCCCCTTACAAGCACCGTACACCATGACTCTATTACCAGTATCGTTGACCAAGCTATCAGCACACGAATACACAACATGGATTCGGTTATGCAGGTGAAACCATGTGCACGATGCGGCGATAAGTATCGGCGACAGGTGTAATTACATTCTACCATCAGCTCCAGAATTCTTGCAAATGGGAAGTCACAAATGTAATCCCAAAGGTGTGACAATTCCCACTCCTCCGATTCAGCCCTCGTCACATGTACCCTACTGTGTGCTCCACAGTTTTCTTCCATGCTTACTGTGTGGGTAACGCGTCGGAGAGTACCCGAAGGGAAAAGTGCTTGCAAACGAAGTTCGGGTAGTGGTAGGTAGTGCTTTTCGCTTGTTGGGAGGTGCAGCTGTGGATTCCGTTTTCGCAGAAACTGGTTCGAAAGAGTATTGTGACTATCAGGGAGAGGCATAAATGTAAACAAAAGAGATACTACGATCGTGATCGATATATGCTGGTGACGTCACCGAGGCTTGAGCAATCTTCTGACAGGAGGAAAAACACAATTGTTCCTGGATGATGTTTATGAATTAGATTGCGTCAACGCTGTAGGTGTCCATTGTGAAGTTGAGGGTGCGAGGGTGTTGACAGCTTTGTAAGAAGGTAAGGAAGGTGTCTGCAGGACCGCGTTAACTTCGATCGACTGGTAAGGAGCTTGACAAGGGCAGACCCAGTGTATTATTCGAAGAAGTACAGTCCGTTCTACAAGGAAGTAAGTCGTATTGATCTTGACCATGTTGAGCGGTGATGTCATGCACTAAAATCGCAGAGCCGAGTTCAATGAAGGTTTTAAACAACACAACCTTCAGCTAGTCGAAATGAAGTTAGCAGAGGCACCCCCTTGCTATCACGAATCTGCCACACATTCTAACCGGATATGCTCTTTATGAAATTCCAGTACTGTACTTCTCCCCTGTCAACATCCTCATGGCTGATCTGAGAGTGGAGCAACCACCTGATGACGCCAGCGAAGAGTTTGCCGTCGTCCGTGATGGCCCTACAGTAGGCTATGGGGACATCATTGGAGAGAATGACCAAGATATACAAGTCGTTGAAAGGCTTCTCGCAGCTTGGGAAGCAAACACGCCAGAAGAGCGGATACTCGGATCGCAGCCCGGGAAGCAGCAACTCACGCCGCCAAGGAAACGGAACGAGAATGAAGGCATTTGGAGGAAGAGGCAGAAATGATAGAAAACGAGGAAGCAGAGCGCGAGCGCCGGGAGGCCAAAAATTTCAAGATTTCAAGTTCGAGTCTGGAACTTATCCGTCGCCAACATCCCAATCCTCGGAGCGTCCCTCTCAATATGCAGTACAGAAATCGAGTACTCACCGAGTTACGGAATGTATTTCTCACCCAGCACTATGCCCGCAACGCAACAATAAATCCGACGTGACCCTCGCGCCGCTCATCACTGTCATTCTAAGTATAGGTACTCCCTGTGAGTGGATTTGAAAGTCATCGATAGTTATCTAATCTGCCTCCTCATACTCAAGAAGTTGAGTAGATTTTGTTTCTTCGCGTCCAATCATTTTTCCCAGCTCTCTTTCCCTGAGACAATGCAAGCGTGTGCATGTGGGAGGAGTGCGGTCTCGTCTTGAAACATTAATGTTTGGTTCCGTGCCTTACGGAGGCATACTCGCTTGCAGTGAACGTTGAAACTCCGCCCAGGCTGTTCCATGCTATAACTTGACGCTTCGTGTGGTTTTGCTCGTCCAGAATTTAGAAATCAGGATAACCTGACTCGAATCATGTTCGTTCAACCGTATATCAACAACGAGCTTTTGTTCTCCTCGCGAATTCATTCAACTAATTTTAGGGTATTCCCCCACAAGGTCCAAATACATTCATTATCGTCCATCACTTATTCCACAGCTATGGAAAGGGAAAGAAGGACCTCGGATACTACAAGGTAAGTCTCACTCAGACTCCGATAACTTCTCGCGGTTGGACTTAGACTTCCCACCACCACCGTATAGATGAAGGCGATCACCACCACGTAGCTCTATGCAATCACTTAGCTCCCTCGGTTTTGCGACCCGGGTATGATGTAGCCTAGTCTCTTTTCATCCACTGTTTCCATCCTTGAACTCACTTGCGCCAGGATTTTGTTCTTGCATTTACGTGACATAGTTATCTATGCGGATCAAGTTTCATTCATTTCCAGAGCGCGCTTTCAAAACGTATTGAAAATTGCGGAGGCGTGTGTCATGGGTGACACCCTTGTTCGCTTCCCCGTGGTTATATATCAGAATGGCCTCGAGGCTCCACCCGAGTCAACCCCTCTTCCCTCTGCCTGGCACGTTCCGCCGTCCCTCTTCGTTCTTGGTTTGTTTACCCCCTCGCAGCGCACAATGGCAATTCTCGGCACTATCTCCAATGCCTTTTTCGATGCCAGTGTGATGACCTGGGATGTCTTTCTGGCGCTAGGCAATCTCGTGCGATTTAGCCGACCCGTCGGAAAAGTGACGCCCGAAGGTCACCCGGGCTATGGAGGGCACTGGCCAGAATACAAGCCACCCCGGGAAGGCGACAGTCGGTGTTCTTGCCCAGCTCTCAACGCAATGGCCAACCATGGTGCGTCTGGACCTTTTTCCCACGACTGTTGGGCACCCCGGTTCACCGACCTGTGTTCGCATTCTCTTTCTTATCCTTTTTAGGCATCCTTTCACGGAGTGGACGAGGGATCAAGTTCACCGACCTCACGTACCAGATTCGCACGACCTATAATTTTAGCGCTTCGTTTTGCTCCTTCGTGCCCCATTTTGCTGCCCGCTTGTTGAAGAAGAGCTACAGCGAGGATACGTTCGATTTGGAAGAGCTTGACTTGCACAACGGCATCGAACATGACGCTTCGCTCACCCGTATGTAAACCTGTTTGACGCGCTTCCGAGCGTAAACCAAATTGTTCACGCCGTTTAGGACTGGATACGGCACTGCAACCCAATCAATCCATAAAGCACCCCGAGTTCATCGAAGAACTCCTCTCGTTTGCCACCGGCAAGGACGCCGATGGAAAACCGCTCCTCGTTAAGAAAGACATGTCTCGCATCACGGGCAAACGTCGCGCAGAGGCAAAGGTGACCAACAAAGACTACACCTTGAGTCTCTTCCACAAGGTCTTTGGCAGTGCCAAGTACGTCAACCCTTTCTGTCAGCTGTCATCCCATTCCGTTTAGTAACGTGGGGGCCACCTCTCTCTCTCTCTCGTTTTTGTTAGTTCGTCGACGATGCTCACCATCTTTGGTGGTCGGGTGGAAGATCTTCGGACGGTTCTTTTTGAAGAGCGTCTTCCGGAGGGTTGGGAATCACGTGTCCGCAAGCCGTATGGACTGACGTTCGCCGACTTCAACTTTACTGTCCTTCCAGTGGAGTTTGGAATCCGAGAATCGGATTGGGCGGCTGATGCGAAACGGCTCGCTGAAAGCAAAGCCGCGAGAGAAAGTGCGTAAAAAAACGACTGGGCTGACGAATGGTGACGTGTTGGAATATCTCGCGACGATCATGCAATACATCAATTTACGACGTGTTTTCGTCCTTTGATCCTGTACTGCGATATCTCATTTGTACGATTTACACACTTTGGTAGATACCGTGTTGAATATCTTTTGATCAATGCATCATATATTTATAACATTAAGCTTGAACTTCGGAGCCGTTTGTCTACCTTCTCCTGCACGATGACTAGGACTGGCATGAAATCACTGGCAAAGAGCGGTTACGACCCGGACAGACTGCCGGTCACCTTGTATATAAACATATGCATGGTTTACTCTGTTCTTCCAATGTCACGACGTCTGTGGGACTATTTACCTTGTAAGCTTTCTTTTCACGGGATACCCTTGTTTCTCGAATCTGAATCTAGTGTTCCCGTTATTTTGATGAGCTTCCCGCACATCGAATGAACGTCGATCAATGCGCTCGGAAGGTCGTCGCACTCCCCGCCACGCCTTGGCAACGTCCAAAAGCGGACGTGTGCGTGTCGCAAATTAAAAGCAGATCTTATGTGCAACTACAAGTACTAGACATATATGTACACGGGTATTGCTGCATACCAGGTCAAGAACAAAACGACGTTTCAAGTATCATCACCCTTAGAACCCACTGTATACCTTGCCCCCACTCGCACTGTCCGTTAGCCAGAACCAATGGTCGTTCCCCACTTCTACTTGACCATACCCACCCCCATGCGTTCCAAAGCCGGGTGGGCCATGTGCATGATTGTTGCCTGCGCCAGGACTATAGTGGGCCTTGGAGAGCGTGAGATCGATGGCGAGACAGTGCGGGAAAGGGACAGGCGACGATGGGATGGGCGTACGGGACTAGATCAAGGAAAGAGTAAGTGATCACAACAACCATGTCAGAGCCGAAACAAAAACGCACCTCCCATACACGACCCTCGGCGACGATTCGCCTCAGGCACGGAGACTCCCGCATGAGCATGCGGACGGCGAGAGGCGTGAGCAACGCGCGACCTCTGAATGACGCGCTGTGCGATGCGCCTGCTCTGCCATCTGTACCAGCGCTGGTGCTGTTGCCGGATATGTCTGTGCCGCTGGCGTCGATAATCAATTCTCGTAGTACTCTCGCACGCGAGAGGATACCAGCAAGTACGCTGACCTCGGGTCTTATCCCCGATTTTGTGGCGTGTCCTTTCGTTCGTTGTGTCATTTTACCCGCCTTGGCTGGGGTTGGGGACGCAAAGGAGTTCCCTACGACGATGCCCAACACACGGATACCTTCGCAGTGTTCCACGACCTCTCTGAGACCAGCGGGAGAAAGCTGGGGAAGATGAAGAATCGAAAGAGTGGACGGCAATGAGGAGACGAGTGAAGGTAAGTTCGGATCGGGATTGAGATCAGGGTTGGGAGGATTTGCAAAACCCGCACCAGGTAGGTTATTGTTGTTGTTGTTGTTGCCATTGAGATAACCAAGGGGAAAAGGAAAGGGAAAGCCCGCAAAGTTGGGTGGGGGAGCAGGGTTGCCTGGATTGGGTGGAGGTTCGCCTGCGAATTGGGCTGGATGGGCGTTTCCGTGATGGGGAACTGCAGGGGTGAGGAGTGGTGGGTCGTCGTCTTCGTTGTCTCCAAGTCCGTGTGCGTGA
>JBBPRX010000825.1:0-11411 GCA_038093195.1 Boletus fagicola | reverse complement strand
GAGAGAGAGAAGGGAGGGAACACAGTGGCATGCTCCTATTGTGGTTGGAACCTGGGATCACACTAATGTCTTTATTCTTTCCATTGCATCTGATGGGGAGTATATTCTGGGTGATGTATTTATTATGCACTCACACCACATCCAGGTCATTGCATGTATGTATGTATAGTATTTGTGGATTCCAAGCCATGGAAACTGGTCATCATAGCATCACCTGGTAGCCACCAGAGGTTGAGTACATATTTGCATATCTTTTGTATGATTTGTACATATATGTGTGCAATATATCACACAGTGATTATTATTATCTAATTGCAGTAATTATTAAAATTTTCTATATGAATACTAAAAAAAAACATAAACAAGTTGTTAAAAAATAGTGGGGAAATAGTAGATATCTGCTTTTTAGGCAGTGGCTGTGTGGACTGATTGCAACCAGTTGGCAACTGGTCTTTTGATATGTTGAAAACCAAGATACCTTGCAACTGGGTCTTTAAACAGTACAGTCAAGTAACAAAAGCCCATGGCTGTTCACATTATATTTCACATGTGAAAAAAATGGGGTCATGATCTATATATGTACTGTATCATACCAAGAAAAGTTGGTTGTCTCCTTGCTATATGATGCTCTTGATATTGATTTATATAACCTGCATTTCTGGCCTGCATATTATCTTATCATCTGATATCCATTCAAGGTTCATCTACCTTACATCCAGAAAAAAAAAACTGTAGGCATTGCTACATTTTTGGTTACTAGATATTGAGAAAAAATATTTAATCATTTAGGTTTCTTTGTAGGTGAATAATTTAACTTTGGCATCACAAACTATCCTAAGGCACTCAACAAGAGTCTGTGGAACAGAATGTTCTGTTGTGAATAATATAGAATTTTCAGACAAAGATTAAATTAATGAGCACAATATCTTTTTCCATACCTTATACAGCAAAGGAAACGTCAGGCAATGCATGCAATGCATGATAGCTAGCTTATAACATTGGATTAAATTAGTACATGATATAAAACCCTATCATGTCACTACTTACACACAGGGTGGTGCAAGATTACATCCATAACAAGTTTCACCTTTTCCTCTCCACTTTGGGCAGCAGAATATTTGGCAAGAAGCTCATCAAGTTCCTTGGACACCTGGGCAGATGTTCTAGATGCTTTATACCTTTGTACTGCCAAGGAGAAGGAGTCTCCAACAGAATTGCTTTGGACAAGAGTGAAGGAATATTGAAGAAGTAGTATGAGGTCTATTAACAAAAATATGAATGTTATCAGAATACAAATTAATTAAATTACCAATGCCATTTTGCAGGACCCTTTTCCATGAATTGGCTGTCTTGTCAGTCTGAAATATATTATGAATTGGAATGATAGATATATGTATGACTATGAAGGCACATGCCATGGATATTGTCCCTTTTTTTGGAGGAGAAACCTAAAAGATATGAGATTACTTTAGTACATACATACATAGAACAATAAAAATATGAAACATTTACAGGATGAGACTGAGGGTGGGTAACAATCTAGACAATATGAGCTATAATACAATATGGATGTCAAGAGGGAAAGCTGACAGTCTGTTTGAATTATGAATATACATGTTGTTGTTGTTATTATTATTATTATTATTATATGAACATCTTACCATCTAAATATCAACAAAGCATAAATGAAAATAATATACAAATGTTGCATAACAAACTAAACTTACATCCTACAATAATATAAATCTATGATTACACAATTCATAAAAATATCAAGACAGTACTTACCAGCTAAGCACATTAGAATGTCAGAAATAATAAATTGAGATAGTGAAATAAAAACTTGATGAGTACAATGCAGATTTACATAATGTATCAGGTTACTTACATTCTGTTTTGAAAAATGCATTGAAAATAGGCATATGTATATTAGTGATGTTCATATTTTCAATGCATATGAAATCATTTACTCTCTGTGAAAAAAAAATGAAAGGAGGATTAATTCCAACCAAGAGATCACATTCTTGCTGTAATTTCAATTCAAACCACTTACTGTCTATTAACAGAAAAGTGGTAAAAGAAATGGATGTAAATTGATCCAGTACTTTCTTATGCATATAAAAGCACTCACAAACTGTCAGTGAAAGAACCGTGTAAACAGAAATGATACAGAAAAATAAGTGGCATTCTCATTTCAAATCCACACTAGATCACTGACTTGCTATTAATGGGAGAGTGGCAAAAGGCATTGTAATCAGCAGCATTCTCATTTCAAATCCATATTAGACCACTTACTTCCTATTAATAGGATAGCAGCAGGACACATTCTGATCAGCAGTATTTTGACTTTGATTCATCAGACCACTTACTCGCTATCAATGAAAGAGCAATAGAATACATGCTAATCAATAGCATTCTTGTTTCAAATCCATATCAAACCACTTACTGCCTATCAATGTCAAAGGAGCAGGGGACATGTTGATTAGGATTAGCAGTATTCTCATTTCAAATCCACATCAGACCACTCACTACCTATGTATCAATTGAAGAGCAGCAGAAGGCATGCTAATCAGCAGATTCTCATTTCAAATCTCTATTAGACCACTTACTTGCTATTAATATGAAAGCAGCAGGAGGCATGCTAATTAGTAGCATTCTCATGTTAAACCCATATGATGTTACTAACTTCCTGTGAATGGAAGAGCAGCAGGACACATGGTGATCAGTAGCACTCTTATTGCAAATCCACATCAGACCACTTACTTGCTATCAATGGAAGAGTTGCAGGAGGTATGCTAATTAGTAGCATTCTCATTTGAAATATACATATATAAGACCACTTACTGCCTATCAATGAAAAAGCAGCAGATATAGTGAATAATAGTATTCTTATTCCAAATCCACATCAGACCACTTACTGCCTATCAATGGAGAAGCAGCAGAACACATACTGATCAACAGCATTTTCATTTCAAATCCATATCAGACCACTTACTTCCTATCAATGGGAGAACAGAAGAAGGCATGTTGGTCAGCAACATTCTCATTTCAAATCCACATTAGACCACTTGCTTGCTGTCAACAGAACAGCAGTAAGAGGCATACTGATCAGTAGCATTATGATTTCAAATTCACATAAAACAACTTACTTGCTATCAGCAGGAGCATAGCAGGAGGTATGCTGATCAATAGCATTCTTAACTCACATGAACATCAGAATACTTACCCACTACAATGGGAGAGTAGAAAAAGGCATGCTAATTAGCATTTTCATTTTAAATACATGTTAAACCACTACTGTCTGTCAATGGAGCAGCAGCAGAAGACATGCTAATCAACAGCATTCTCATTTTGAATCCACATCAGATTACTTACTTGTTATCAATGAGAGAGCAGCAGGATGCAAGCTGATGAGCAGCATTCTCATTCCAAATCCATATCAACCACTTACTTGCTATCAATGGAAGAGCAGCAAGATGTATGTTAATTAGCAATAGTTTCATCTCAAATCCATATCAGAATGCTCACAAGCTATCCATGGAAGAGCAGCAGAAGGCATGCTAATCAATAGCATTCTCATTTCAAATCATATCAGAACACTTACTTGCTATTAATTGGAGAGAAGCAACAGGAATGCTTGTTAGCACCATTTTCAGTTCAAATTTACATCAGACCACTCACCCACTATCAATGGGAAATTAGCAGGAGGCATATGTACCAATTAGCAGCTTCTCATTTCAAATCTACATCAGATTGCTTACCCACTGTCAATGGGATAACAGCAGGAGACACGTTGATCAGCAGCATTCTTATTTCAAAGCCACATCAGGCCACTTACTTCCTATCAGTAGGATAGCAACAGAATATACAGTGCTCAGCAGTATTTTCATTTCAAAACCACATAACACCACTTACTTTCTATCAATGGAAAAGCAGTGTGAGGTTGATCAGCTGCATTCTCATTTCAAATACATACATATTGGACCACTTACTTGCTATCAATAGGAGAGTAGCAGAAGGCATGCTAATTAGCAGCATTCTCATTGTAAATCTACATTAGAACACTTACCCACTATTAATGGGAGAATAGCAGGAGGCATGTTGATCAGTAGCATTCTCATTATAAATCCATATACTACTTACTTCCTATCAATGGAAGAGTATCAGGACACATGGCAATCAGCAGCATTCTCATTCCAAATCCACATCAGACCACTTACTGCCTATCAATGGAAAAGCAGCAGGATGCATGCTAATTAGTAACACAAATCAACATCAGACCACTCACAAGCTATGAATGGGAGAACAGTAGAATGCATGCTGATCAGCAGCATTCTTATGTTAAATCCCCATTAAACCACTTACTTGCTATAAATGGGAAAGCAGCAAAAAGCATGCTAATCAACAATGTTCTTATGTCAAATCCACATCAGACCACCTACTGCCTATCAATTGGAGAGCAGCAGGATGCATGCTAATTAGCATCATTTTATTTCAAATCCACATTAGACCACTTACTTGCTATTATTGGGAAAGCACACACTGGTCAGCTGCATTCTTATTTCAAATACACATCATATTACTTACTTTCTATTAGTGTAAAAGCAGCAGGAGACATGCTAATCAGCAGCATTCTCATTTCAAATACACATTAGAGCACTTACTTTCTATCAATGAAAGAGCAGCAGAACACATGCTGATCAGCAGCATTTTTATTCCAAACCCACATTAGAACTCTTACCCACTATCAATAGAAAATTAGAAGATATGTCAATCAGTAGCATTGTCATTTTAAATCCACATTAGATCACTTACTTGCTATCAATGGAAAAACAGGAGAAAGCTGATTAGCAACATTATAGGCTCATTTCATATCTATTGTACATCATATCACTTACTTCCTATCAATGTGAAAGCAGCAGGAAGCATGCTAATTAGCAACATTTTTATCTCAAATTTCCATCATATTACTTACTTCCTATAAATGGGAGAGCAGCAGGAGGCACACTGATCAGTAACATTCTTATTTCATATCTACATAAGACCACTTACTTCCTATGAATGGGAGAGCAGTAGGAGCATGTTGGTTAACAACATTCTCAATTGAACTCTGCATCAGGCCACTTACAAGCTGTCAATGAAAGATTAGCAAAAGACATGCTGCTCAGCAGCTTTCTTATTTCAAATTTGCATCAGACCACTTACCCACTATTAATAAGAGTCCAGCAGGAGGCATGCTAGTCAGTACCATTCTCATTTCAAATCCACATCAGATCACTTACTTGCTATTAATGAAAGAATAGCCAGAGGCATGTTAATCAATAGCATTCTCATTTCAAATTCACATCAGATCACTTACTGCCTATCAATTGGAGAGCAGCAGAAGACATGCTGATTGGCAGCATTCTTATTTCAAATTTGCATCGATCACTTACTTGCTATCAATGGGAGAGCAGAAAAAGATAGTGAAGTAGCATTCCTATTTCAAATCCACACCAGACCACTTACTTGCTATCAATGGAAGAGAGGCAGGAGGTATGCTAATCAGCAACATTCTCATTCCATATCCATTTCAGTTCTTACAAGCTATCATTGGAAAAGCAGCAGGAGGCCTGCTGATTAACAACATTTTCATTTCAAATCCACAGAAGACCACATACTTGCTATCAATGGGAGAGTAGCAAGAGGCATGCTGATCAATAGCATTCTCATTTCAAATTTATATCAAACTACTTACCCACTATCAATGGGAGAGCAGCAGGAGGCATGCTAATCAGCAGCACATCTACATATTTCTAATCCACATTAGACCACTCACCCACTATCAATTGAAGAGCAGTAGGAGGTATGCCAATCAGTAG
The DNA here is from genome assembly GCA_038093195.1 of Boletus fagicola. Taxonomy (NCBI): domain Eukaryota; kingdom Fungi; phylum Basidiomycota; class Agaricomycetes; order Boletales; family Boletaceae; genus Boletus; species Boletus fagicola. The sequence continues at coordinate 5,550 of JBBPRX010000825.1, read as the reverse complement.
CATTCTCAATTCAAATCTGGATTGGACCACTTACAAGCTATTATTTAAATGCACAGATCACAAGTCCATGATTAATGTACTACCTCAACATGCACACTTGGCCACCTACAAACTGTAATTGAAATAGCAGTTACAGAGATGATTAAGGAGTAGTCAGTAGAATTTTGGTTATATCCACATCCCACTTACTTCCTTTATATGCATTAATATGTAATTATTAGTTTTGTCTTTCAGACACATATTTAATTGCTTACCCCCTATCATGTTATATGAACACAGAGGTCATCTATCAGTTACACTCCCTCTCAATACATATTATATCACTTACTGCCTGAAATCAAAGGATCAACAGCAGACATGAAGTGAATCCATTACTGTCATGCTGATTTGTATGTATTCCTGTATGACTTACCCCCTTTGAATTCATTAATAACACTATTATTCATTTATCCATCAGATTACTCACCTGCTATTAATACAAGAGCAATAGCATAGGTGACAATGAGTTCCATGATATTATTTGTTTGTTATGACTTACATGCTATTGTAATAAACCATGTGAGTCTCTCATGACTGTAATGCATTATATATCACATACTTTCTTTATAGAATGGATAAAATCAATCAGTCAGCCCTTTCATAATTTAGTATCTTGCTAATTACCTAGTAAGAATTCATCATCCAAGTCAGCCAATCACAGAATCATTTTATATCCTAATAAATTATTGACATGCAAAATCTTACCTGTGTGTGTGGAAACCAACTTGCCAATGCCTCAACTAGATCAAGATCCTTTTCTTCAGTGGTCCTGAATTCAACATAAGGCACCAAGGCACTTCATGGCATCAATATATAATGCTTAGCATTCAAAACTGTTTCACTTACTGTCTGACTGCATACTCAATGCATGTAGGATATTTGTTTCCTGTGCCATAACCAACAACATCTGCAATGATTCATCATCCAATGCAGCTGCAGTCTGTTCCAACAATATGTTGCATCCTATGTCAGATTTATCCATGTCTTGGAATATAATCAATTGAATAGAATGGCAATGAGAGCATATTTATACAAACTTTCCAGTTGCACAGATGCCTGTGGAGGAAATGCCATCTTGGACAAATCCCCCCATATATTTCTCTTGTCAAATTTCTCTTGAACATGTTTCCTCTGCCTCATCAGTTGATCCTCTAGAGGCAGCAGTAGGTCTTCAGGATGGAATGCCTGTGTTATGAGAGCATCACACTTAGTGAATAGCACAATGACTGGCACTAGCACCCAAACCAGTCAGCTCAGAACATATCATCGACAAGGATTCATCACCATTTCTAGTGTCACATTCACCAAAGAACCTTTCCTCTGCAACAGTGACAGCACAATGAAGTTGATCCATTGGGATGCAGTACCTGCTCATATTAATGCCAGTAGTCAGAATCCAGCACAACATACCCACTCACCATATGGCATGGATCCTCTTCCTTAGGAAAGTTGTGTTTGCATGCTCTGTGATGAAGTTCTTCATCATCTCAAACTCATCCTCACGGCCAGCCTCGAAACCAGGAGAGTCATGGAAAACAAATTTCTCGTTGCTTTTGAAGACCATCTCATAATTGATGTCATGGAGTCCTCGCTGTGGAAAGTGAGATGGGTTGCAAACGCCCTCTGATGACATTCGTGGCAGCCGTGACACTCACTTCCCTGGACTCCCTGATCACAAAATCAATCTGATTGCACGTCAATGGAATTAGCACCCAGTATATCCCAAACACGTAAATCGCACCTTTTCCCCTTGATCATTATAGATTTCCGGATCTTCCGTCGAGTCGCAGATTTTCCGAAGGATGGTCGTTTTGCCTGCATTCGCCCTGCCAATGATTAGAATTCTAAATCGTCCGAATTTCTTCATGAGGTCCGCGTCCACATGCTGCATGAAGTTGGAAACATTTGAAGCTTTTGTCTGGGCTCCGGGAATGCTTGAGTTGTCGGAGTGTGGCTCGAAAGAGACGTTCTCTGTAACCTGTTCCTCAGGTATATCTGAATCTATGGGCTGTGTCTCGGGAGCGAGAGCACCGGTGTCTTTGGCTTGAGTCAGGTGAGTGTCCGAGTCGCTGAGGACTGCGCTGGCTTGTATGTTGGGTACGTCGGAGCGTTGGGCAGGCACTGCAGACGAGTTTCTACTAGTGATGCTGGATCGGATGCGCCTGATTTGTTTCTTGAAGGTCTTCATTGCGAGAGTGAGTAAGAAGGCTGAGAGGCGAGTGAAGGACGACTGATAAGGTTGGGAGGCGCACAACGATGGGCACCGTGGGATTACAGCCACTATCGACGCACAGCCTTCACCCTTTCCTTAGTTGACACCGTGTGAACTGGTCCGTCTAGTATCTGAGGCCTCGAGAAGTTTAACCAAATACTTGTGCATTAACTAGCACTTCTACCGTCACATGCCAGCAATCCTTCTTTACAGTAATGCGCTCGGCGAGCCTATTAAGACGCCAGCCTTCGAGGGACCCAATCAAGCAAGAATGTATGCCCCACGCGCGATCTGCCGTCTGATGCCCCATATTCTCGTTTATCCACTGGCCAAGGCGGAAGATCGGTATTCTGCACTAGTCCTGTCAGATTCTTTCTCCTTTCGTCCCTTTCACACCCACCCATATTGTGTTCGAGATGATGACATCTACACTGCCCCTTTCCTTAATTACTTCGTCCAACCATCGAATAGTTTGCGCAACAATTAATAATTTAAGTATCTTGCGGATGCATCATGACAACTTCGAACGTCAGAATGATCAAGTCTCTCTCTCTCCCATCGGCCTTGTCTCCGTTTCTTCGCCTAGTATACCAGCCTGCACGACTTTGTGTTCTCCTCAGCCGGCAAGGGTGATCGATCGTATTTATTTGCCCAGCAGTCGTCGGAAAGCTAGTGTTCGAAGAGAAATCAAACGGTGATAAAACTGCTGTATCTGCTCCGCAGGTATATTGCACCCAGTTTCCAGACAAGTATTACATAAACATATTCTGACCGAGCAGGGGTTGAATGAAAACAGACATCGTACGTTTCAACCATCAACATCGGGTTGCCCAGTGACTGGCATTTCGACCGTGACCGCTCACGCAAAAAAACCTTCGAAACTGAACTGCCGCGGCACCTTTCCCTCGCGCACCCATCCAGTGGAATCTGCAGTCAACAAGGCAGCCCTCAAGAACAGTGATCCATCCAGCAACTCCGCGTCCTGCAACTCGGTGCCCTTGAAGTACCCTGCGGGACGCGTACCATACAGGGTGTCAAAGTGAGCAAACGCGCGTTGAATCTTGATGAGGTGATCCATGGGATGAGCGATGGCCGATTGCAAGATTGGTAGGAACGGATTCGGGGTTGGGGTCGTTTCCGTGGTAAGGGGGGTCCCCGGTGCGGGACTTGCAGTAATCGAGAGGTCCACCGAGGTGGTCGTCATGAAAGACTTGATGTTCAAGGCTGGTCGACCACGCATGATCCATACCGCAAGCACTGTGAAGAGATAGCCACGCAACAGAAGGACTTGGGATCGTGGAGAGAGGTACGCAATCAGCGAAGGGAGAAAGAGACTCGAGGTCACCATGTGCACCCTATCCAACGGATGAATCAGTCGAATTGTTCACCATCATCAGCGTGTTAAAGGAAAAGTTACGCACAGGAAGAAGTCAGATCGGTGGCCATTTGGTGTCAGCCCACCGACTCCATAAGCCAAGGAACACAACCAGACGAGCTCCTCTATCTTATGGTCGACTTCACCTGGCTGGTTCAGATCGATGATCCATTGCTCGGCATGTTCCCTGATCGTGGGGGAATACTCGGTGAGTATCTCTTTGAACTGTTTAACGTAGTCCCCAGATGCCTGGCGATTCAATCTGTCGTCTTTCAGTATGCGTGCCACGATATCGAACGCGTGTACACCACCAGTCTTGGATACAACAGGAGTACTGGTAATAGCTGGGGGATCCAACGCGAAAGACGAAAGTCGGTTTGCAATGTGGTCCACACCATTCGTGGAACCGGGTTCAAGAAGGGAAGGGGTATGTGATCCCCTGACATCTACATCGTGAATTGCGGCTATCGCGAGACCTTGAGGTTTGACTTAGGGTGTTTATCCCTGTGCAATTTTTTTTTTTTCGCACCACGTACCTTCGACGACCATCCCTTTCAAACCGAACTCAACTCCATATCCAATATGGATCCAGGAGTGCAGGAAGCCGCCAAAGAAACGGGCCAACATTTCTGGTTGGGTATTCGCATCTCTTCCTTTCCGGAAGTTGTATTTCTCAGAAAAGATAAACTCTTCGAGTGTGCTTGCAGCACCCTGTTCAGATATTTTCTTGGAAAAGAAGGTGACATAGCCTCGGTAGAAGCTTGTGTATGTGTTAAACGAAGAGACCTGTTGCAGGGGTACGGTAACTTACTTTTCGTCCCTCAAATGGTCAACGAAATTCTCTTCAGTGATAGGCTCGGGCGGCTCAAATGCAGGGCGCTGAACGTCGCCATCACGCTTGTAGTAATCTCTGATGATCGCCGCGGATCCACCTAGAGCATAGATCGCAAGTGCGCGATGCGTGACGTGACTGATCATGGATCTCGATCAACACTATACCTCAAGTTTGACGGAGCAGAGATACGCGTACTTGTGAAAACCCAGATGGTTAAAGTAAATATGATGACGCTGGTGATTGTCTCTGAGGACGTCCCGGAGAGCAGCGAGGGACTCCAGGTTCGCCCCCGGCAGTCTCTGTGGGGAAAGGGGCGAAGGAGGAAGGGATGGTGCGGGGAATAGCTCGTCGAGCTTCTGTTGCGCTGTGCTGGACGACATTACCAAAGGTGGTCAGTCACAGTGTTGCTAGCGATGGCCCATCGGAAATAGCAGTGTCTCTCGGTGTTTATAATTTGAGATGCGACATCAAGTACTCGTGCTCGAGGCTAAGGCTGCCAAACAACTGGGTATCTGTCCAGTGACTCATCACTGCAATTGGATCATGCATCCAATGACCTCTCAGCGAGAGCATTGGTAGGGATGGAGACAGCCCCGGCAAAATGACAGATACGTTGCCGAGGGCACGGTCCTCTTCTTCGTTAGGAAACTGGGAGAGGCTGGTGTTTGGAGGGAAATAGTATCGCTGGCACGGTAATACATTTCGAGAGGACTGCGTGACCAGTTTCAGGACGGGGGTTTTTTTTTTTGAAACAAGTGGTCATGATAGCAAATGACGACGAACTGAGTAAATTACAGCGAATAAAAACAGCTGAGCGGGGACTGAATGAAAATAAATATCGTACACTGCTTGAACTATCGATATACCAGCGTCCGCGCATTCCAAGTCGCCGCTCATGCAAAATACCCTTCGAAACTGAACGGCCGCGCCTCCTTTCCCTCGCGTGCCCATCCAATGTAATCTGCAGTCAACAAAGCAGTCCTCAAGAACAGTGATCCATCCAGCAACTCCGCGTCCTCCAGCTCCGTGCCCTTGAAGTAGCCCGCGGGACGCGTACCATACAGGGTGTCAAAGTGAGCAAACGCGCGT
>JBBPRX010000824.1:0-11413 GCA_038093195.1 Boletus fagicola | reverse complement strand
AGGGAAGCCTGCTCTTCATGACCTTTTCGAGGATGGCTGCCTTGGCGTCCTCCTCGCTCGGGGGTTGCGGGGGACGGTGGGCGGGGGCGGGCCTGAGGAAGGCATTCCAGGCGAGGCTGCGGGCGAGTCTGAGGCGAGGGGTGGACATTACATTGCGGATGGACGTCTGCATTCACAAAATCAGCACCGAAATGTCGCGGTAAGAGGAAAAGGACGAAAAATAATTTGACCGCGAGAGGGGTGCCAATTTCCCCGATTTGAAATATTAAAATGCTGGGGGTTACCCCAGTCCTGATATGGAAATGAAATGTGTGATCACTGTCGTTTTCTGTTCGGCCAAATCCGACCTCGATCACATTGCTTCCGCTCATCCCTCACGGAACTAATTACATCCCCCTACGCTCTCTTCTCATCAAGAACGCGCTATTTTACCATGCCCTGACGCTAGCATCCCGCGTTACACCCCCTCCCCCCCTTCCCCAATGTCTTCAGACACCCGAAGACTCCTCGAGGCCGCCATGGCCCTCTCTCAGCTCCTCACCGTCCACGCCATCCCCCATGCTTTTCACGGTAGCATACTCACCGCTGTCATGTCCGACAGCCCCCGTTGCGATGTCCGTCCGCTCTTCTCTTTTGCGTCACCCTCCTCATCCTTCTCCACAGGAAATCTTTTGCATCGTCGAGGGTGGTTCCACCCACCCGTTCCGCCGCGTCCGCCAAGCAGTGGCGGGCAGCGAATATTTCACGACGACACATTCTCCATGGAGCAACCGGTAGAGGCCTTTGCTCTTGACATGGTCCTCACCCCGTGTAACAGTCGTCTGCACAGCTTGCATGCCACCTATCGTCGTCTCATACCCGCAATTGAAGTGAGCTCGTACCTCTTGTGGCGCCCGCACCGTGCTCATCTATCTTTGTATGTATCCCAGATCGAGATTTTGCCTGCTGGCGAGCATGGTCCTCGACGGCTCGACACCTCCACAACCATGAGCATAAAAGGCATCCCCTTTTTGACCCTCTCAGAGTTTGTCCGAGATAAACTCAAAACTTGGTCCATGCAAGTCCCTTCCGCTTGCGCCCGCGTGCTTGCCTAATCAATTTACACAGCCGCGGTTCAGAACGCGACGCAAACGATATCGTTTATACCCTCTGTCGATACTGGAATCGACTCGACATCAATCGCGTCCCCGAACAAGATATGAATCAGTTCGTCACGTTCCATCGAACAGCAGCTCTCTCGTGGGCAGCTCTTAAGCGAAAATATCGCATGTGACCGCCTAACCCTCTCTGCTCGAACATGAGGCCTCGACGTCCCCCTGGGGTTGCGCCCCCGAGTGTGAGCGTGACTGAGGTTGGTCGTTCCTATCTGATTTGATACCACGATCGATGGCGTAGATGGGCTTTTGCAAATTGTAGCAATGCTGTATTATCTTACATATCTTTGGCAATCGACGTACGCATCCCTGCTTATCCACCTGTCCACAAATGTCACCCATTGGACGATTATTGCTTATTACTATATAATGCCTATGTTAATCGTTGCGTCACCGCTTTGTTTGCACGAGGAACCCCTGTAAGAGAGTGCGTCACGATGAAACGCGACGGTTCGGATCCATCAGTTCCAAAAACAGGGGACGCAAGTTAACGTTCGCGCGTCCAGAATTGAGTTTGTGCGCTCGTGTTGCACGCACCTTATTGCTATATCCAGTCGCACAGGTACCTCTCTCCCGGGTACTGCTACTCAGGTATGGTAGTCCACTCCGAGGACAGCGGATGCGAGGCGTGTTATTGGACGTACAAAGGACGGATGGACTGGATTGGATTTGGGGAACCTGGAGGTGGAAAAAGAGAGAGAGAGAGAAAGGAGGTTGCGTGCCGCAAGAGATACAGATGCCTTGCTCGTCGCTCTCTCACGTTATCGTCCCGTTATCGTCGTGCATCGAAAGAGAGAGGTGGAGGTTCTTGGTTGGAGGCGGGTATGATTTAGTGCCCGGTTTGCCATAGTCGGGACAGTGGGACGTTGCGGGAGCTCGGTGGCGCTGTGTGGCAACGTTCGTCTCTGGTCTCTTGCGGGCGTCATCAAACGGTTTGATCTCTGAGTGGGAGTAAGATCGAGGTTGTTTTAGGGATTGCTGATAGTGCTGTGATGGTGATGGCGTGAAGAGACGACGACGATCGCCAACACTCGACTCTAAACACGTTTGCGCGACCCACACAGAAACACGATAGCATCACGATGACGCAGGGACGCATTCGCGAACCTTCCCAGTGCGGCGCCATCCCTCCTCTAATCAGATGTCCAATTACTCAACACGTCAAAGGACCCTACCAGACACAAAACACGCGCGTGCGTTCTTAATGAAAGGGTGGGGCGAACGAGAAAAAAGAAAGAAAAGGTGGTGGACACTTGAGCGATATTCGCCAATGCGACGAATCGCAAGGCGCCGGGTGTGCATGTGACGACTCGAAGGCTCCGAGTTCATGGTCCTCCCTGCCAGTGCTGAGTGATCACGTCCTACCGAGGTCCGATGTCGATTTCAGATTCGGCGATCGAGCAACGGGATTGGGAGCTTGGTAAAGTCATCTGACGATGAGGAGCGGGTGGATTGGAAACATGTGATGCGACGGTGATCAATGCATCGGTGCGTATGCCGGAGGGGTTCGTCCCCGTCGAAATGGTGAGTTTATCTCTTTGATTATCTCTTTGATCACCAGGGCCTTCCTTTCCTGTCGACCCGGAGGAATTGGAATAAACATGCACCCCACAAGCCTTGCACTCCCATATGCGCCCACCCTGGGCAAAGGTCTTGGCACAGTTGCACCGATCTAGAACGCGCCGCACTGCGGTAGGACGGTTTAAGCCACGGTGCGTATGTCACTTGGCGTAATGTGAAACGTACTTGCCATGCCACCGTCGGGAATGTGCGTCCGACATGACGGCCGAGGCTGAGGGATGAGGATAACATTTGAGCCATGAGGATCCAATGTGGACCCGCTTGTCCAGTCCCGAGCTCATCCCCATCCCCATCCCCGTGCTCGTGCTCGTGCTCGCTCCCGGCCATACACATGTCCGACAGGGTAATACATATCAAATCACATGATGAAAATGATATTACCAGGCGTCAAAAAGCTCAAAACACGACGAACCTGCGGTCTAGAGATCCGTCATAGATGCCCGTTCGGAGTCACAGAATTCACAATCTAGACTTCGGAGATGAACGTGAGTCAGGTTAGTAGGCTCCTACCACAAAGGGAGTCGTCTGCTCACGCCGTGTAATAGAATAATAAAATATGACCCACGGCAACACGACCCGTTATGGTCGTCAAGTATCACTGTCGCGTAACAGACGCTTAGGCGGAAGAGAACCTTCAGTGAAGTATCTCCTTTCAGGCAATCAGGAAATTGATACAAAAGAGCCTGCTTACGCGTGGATTTTCTTCTTCTTCTTTTCTTTGTAGGCCCTACCCACTAGCAAGTCCGTCGCCAACGGCTTACAAAGCGGCTCAAGCACAGGCGTTCTTCGCAAGGGTTTAATTCTGCTTCCCTTACCCTGGGCATGATGAGCACTAGGCCATCTTAGTAGGTGAAGGGTGCAAGAGTTTGACGCACCTTGTGAACTGGCAGTTTGAAAACACGTCGGTGGCTGAAAATATATTTACCAAGTAACATACTACGTAAACTTTGAGCTTGTTCTTCGCCAGAATTTCTTGGTATGTTCAAACACGAGCGAGATAACATGATACTCAAAGCTCTTACAAGAACTCGTGTTTTAATTTGTTATATAACTCTCTGCTCCATGACGCATCGGTTCATCATCAATACCTCCATGCCAGGGAAACCATTCAGAGACCATCATCCTCGAACAGTAGAGGATGGTGGCACTTCGAACAGTGACTCGGCTATCTAATTTACCTATGCATATGCTTCGTCTTCTGAGCTCCATGTATTGTCCAATGTGGGTACCTGTGCGATTTGCTTCTATGCTGCATACATTTCCAGGAGTTGCACAGAAGTACAATGTTCACATACTACCTCGGGGCTTACTACACCGTAAACGATACTGGCATCACCAAGAAAATGAGTGAGTATCACGACTGCAGGGTCGCGGAGGCATGAGCTCGGGCGTTTGAGGATTGCTCGGTTCCCATCACGAGTGGCATCCATACGAATGGGTTCATGTCCTCGAACTATGTCTCGTTCATTCGTTGTGCTGTCTGCAAGGTTGGCTTTGGACGGAGGATCGCAACGAAGCCAGACAAGGTAAAACCGTCCAGTAATACAAAACCCGGAGATCGTGGCCCCACATTGGATCGCAAGCCAACACAGACGACGAAGCCGGAGTGCTGGCTGGAGATGTGGAAGTGTGTGGCATCTTCCTACTCCTCTGGCAAGGTAATCCCTGCTCCGCAGTGGCGGCGTTGCTATGAACTGCGATTCGCACTTGGCAGCTGGGTGATAGGCTGGTTTTCCATTCACGTCGTTGCACAGGTTCAACCTGACAGCTCAAGAACTCATCGGTGGCGTGTCGGAAAAGTACACTTGCTTACGTTACTGCAATTGTGACGTAAGTCATGTCCGAATTGATCAACTCGCACAACTGCCCCTGCACATTTTCGAGTGGTTGGACAACATTTCAGGTATACGGTCTTAATCATTGTTACTAGGTCGCTAAATTTACAGCTTGGTGCTTGCGGTTTACAGCAATTACAGTCGGCCGATGCAGTCATGCACCCAGGGTCGTCTGACAGTCTTCATCTCTCAATCTTATGCGAGTGAACCCTTGGCACAACATGACAGATCAGTGACAAGCGTACCACTGGTCTACACTTCATTTGGGTATCACCCGACCCCACTGGATTGCTCATAAGGGCTTTGAAACATCTCGGTTAATCGAAGGCCGGTTGTTTTCGCTACTCTGTGCCTTTCAGTAGCATTTTAGAGCGAAGCCGGGTAGCTGCCAGCTACACTGAAAAGACCACAGGAAAACACATTTCCCTTCGCAATATTTTGTTCTCCTGCCATGTCCTGGGTGTCATGCGCCGCTTTGCTAATATCACCTTCTGCCCTCTCCTTGGTCACGTTCGCACTGGCCCAGAAGAATGGCTCGCCTCATGTGTATCCCGGAATGCCGAAAGGCGATTATAGTCCGGAATGGCAAAACTGTGTGTGCTGATATCACATGCGTTATATTTCCCACCATGACGATGTTCTCGCAGACTTTCAAGTGACGGAGAGCCTTCCAAACGTGTCGTGGCCGCTTGATCGGAACTGGGCAGGCAATATCCCCGTGCAAAGATCGGGTCATCCGAATAATACCCTGTTCTTCTGGGCGTTTGAGTCTTCCAACGGGTCATTTACCGCGAATAGTACTGAGCCTTGGGGAATCTGGCTTAATGGAGGGTGAGTTCATCAACGCACATGTGGTACAAAGCTAATGGTTCTGCGTAGTCCTGGTGGTTCCAGTCTCGTTGGACTCTTCTTCGAGGTCCGTCTTGTACTTCCCCGGTATAATCTGTTGTGATCGTCGTGTTGACATTTTGCACCCCAGAATGGCCCGATTCACATCTTGAGCAATTATTCGGTTGTCGAAAATCAGTATGCATGGACCACTGTCGCCGATTATGTGTGGATCGACCAACCAGTGTACGTCTGTAATCTCATTTCGTGGGGGTGGATTTCACGTGTTTGTATCAGTGGAACCGGGTTCAGTACGGTTGACCCTAATGGGTATGGTGAGTACATCAAACTAGGTCTTAACATTCATTGTCTAATCCTGTGCACCCTTCAGTCGCTGATGAAGACCAGGTGGCTTCTGATTTTGTGAGGGTTTGCGGTTTCATTCGTATGCCCTGCTCATGGTTCTCCAGATGGGATTCCTGGAAAACTTTGTAAAAGTGTTCCCCGGTCTCGCCACGCGACCTTTGCATATCACCGGTGAGAGCTACGCTGGAACGTACATAGTAAGTACTGTCCTCTCATGCAAGCAAGCAGACCCGTATAAAATCAATTCAGCCCTACATCACCAAAGCCTACTTCGAGATGGACAACCCTCCCGTCAATCTCACGGCAATTGCCATTGGGGATGGAACCCTTACGTCATTAGAGACGTGGTGGGAATTGCCTGTGATGAGCGTGCTGGAAACATACCCACAAATCATCGGTTACGATGCGGAGGTGTTTGAGTACTTTTGGGAACAGTGAGTTGACGACGGGGGTGTATGTGTTCCAGGAATGCTTATTCTTCCATTTAGGAGTTCACTCTGTGGGTACAATCTCACTCTGCAATACCCTCAACCAGAACACTTTCCGACTCTAAACGCCCCAATGCCCACTGCCTCTTCTGCGTTATCATCTGCCAAATACAACGCGAAGCTCACGAGGGAACGGTTCATACATGATCGGTTTGCCGCGAGGCTCAGAGAGAGAGACGGTTCTCGGTTTGAGCACGGCCAGAGACTCCATGCACGCGATGCATGGAAACGTGACCTAGCCGATCGCGCGAACGGAACCATCGACTCTTGGTATCAGTGTGACTTGTATACCGAGATGACTGACTACGCCGTCAATTTCACCTTTCCTTGGTGTACGTTCCATTTCTCCCGATTCCGTTTGGCTGTTCATTCTGAGTTGATTTCGTGTTTTAGCGTCGGGCAAGCTGTTCGATTATTATAATGTTCCCGATGCGTTGAGCCCCGAAGCGACAATGGATGCAAGTGTCTTTCTCAATGGTTTGTCTGTGAGTTATGGATGGGTTGGTGCTGACGCAAATTCTCCCAGATAATCGAACGCGTACTGCGATCCATGCGCCTACGAGCAAAGACTGGATGGAATTTATTCCTTCCCCGTTTGCACCGACTAATAGTTCCAGTAAGTAACTGTCTCGGGTAGTTTACAGCGAATTTACGGCGTTGATTTATTCACAGCTAATGTCCACGGTGACCCAAGTGAGCTTTGATCCTTCTCTCAACTGTAGATAACGGTTTATTCATGATTAATGCTTCTAGGCGTCGAGTAAGTACTTGTCATGATCGGCATAATTAGATACTTAGAAAGGCTAGACCCATGGCATTCCTGACAGACCTTGCCACGAACATGACGGATCACGATATGTCGATCATCATATATTCCGGGAACGACGATTCCCTTGTCCCACACTTTGGTTCTCAAAGTAGGTCTCCTGCTTGGTTCCCGTTGTTATGTCCTGTTAACTTGCATACAGTCGCCATCCAAGTATGACGTCGTACATTTCGGACATTCCTCGTGTGTCTGATTTTCATTACTTAGAACACGACGTTTGGTGGCATCCAGGGTTTCACACGCAAGCCAGCCACGCCATGGTACAACGACGCCGGTGAGTTTGCTGGCATAGTCCACCAAGAACGTGATTGGAAGTACGTCCTTGTGGCTCGCGCCGGACATGTCCTTCCATATACCAACCCCATCTCCGTGAGCGTTGATTCCTTCCACTCTCTCCTTTCCTAACACCCCCATTCAGGCTCTCACTCTCGCCCGAGAATTCATCTTTGGTAACAATGAAACAGGACTGGTGAAGAAGACCCGCTCGGGGCATGTCACCGTCGTCGGAGGCGAAGTGTCCTCGCTCGGGAGCGAGATCATGACTGGTCAAGCGGCGATCTATTATGGGCAAGCCACGACCGAATCCAGTTATTTCTTCCCATCGCCCACTGTCGAAGCTTGGTACGAATACATTGCCACTGCAACTGCGACGAGTGCAGCGAGCTCTGTGCATCCCACGGCTTCTGTGACGAGTAGATAAATTCGCTTGGGCGGCTCGCACTCGAAATGTTATAATATCGGTGTAGACTATTTCAAGGTTCTCTGCAATCTGGAATGTGTGATGCGAACAAACCGACCCGGCTCGAGAGAAGTTGCAAGAAGACACGCGGTGATGCTTGCCCCCTGCTGGGATGATTGGGAGAGCGACCGGAGGGAACAAGTATCATGCCTTGCGGATGGATAGAAAGCTGCCAACCATCAAGATGGTGTCTTGCGCTGCTCGAGCAACATTTACACGAACTCGGCCAACGTCGTTGGCCTAGATCAGGCTGTTGAGGACCATTCAGGGAATTCCGACCACACAGGACCGATGTAAACTCCTGATGAGAAGGACGCAGAAGCATCGGTACTTCTGTTGGCTTGATTCTCGTGCGCCACAGGATGGTTCTTGCTTGCAGACAGAAACTGCCCGAAGGAGATCCTGGTCGATGTCGCGGTACTTGACCGCTATCAACCAGCAAACGAGCCAGTCGGGTAACTATTCCATGGATGGCACTGCGACTCCGTGATCATTGTATGCTTCTGTACTCCGGTTGCGATGTCAACACCCCACCTTTTTTATGATAATGATTACCATTGGGGTATTTGCGGTGAAAGGTATCTAGAACGTCCACTACTATACGGCCGATGTCGGATCACCACACTCAGTGTAGATGCCCAAAGTCTAGTATACAGTGGATCGTCTCCTCCACTGGAAAACCTGCTTTAATGGTTTATCCAGCGTCCGGATTTTGCTCCAGATCAGGCGAAGCAAGTTGGCCTCTGAATTGAGAACGTATTATATTTGGATGTGCCCGTGTCACCATTGACAAGAGGCAGCTGCGGAAGGGGATCACAGAGGAGCACTCGTAAGTGTGTAAGGTTAGGGACTCCGAGGTGCCACTGTAAGCTGGCGTTTTTAGGATGTTGGCTCGTGATCTGGGATTGGGGCTCAGGGGGGTGTTTCGAAACCCCTTCCGTCACGGTGAATCCGTATATTGGTTGTTACATATTTTGAATATTTCGGCTTTGATCCGCGTTTCCAAACCATTGCTGAATAGTCCCGCTGAGCGCTGGCGACCTTGGCGAGAGCCTGCCAGCGCCTTATGTAAGTAAAAGTGGCAGTGGCGCCTGACGTTTGCTGCAGAGTATATCCCCCGTGGGAGTCGGTCCTTCGTAGCCAGCGAAACCGAGCCACGGCCGCCGACGTGACTCAATCTGATTCGTTGAGACGCTGACAACAACAACAAAAATGTGGAGGTTGTGAAAAGGCTGAGTTAATTGGAAGTTTGAGACGCTGCAACTCGACAGAAGGAGGGGGCCGGGGGACGGGTGGGGATTCATAACAACGACTGCCAACTGGGGAGAAAAACAGCAATCAGTCGATAAGAAACCACCAAACGAAGGAGAAAAAATGCTTGCCTGGCGGGACAACGGGAACCGGGTCTGAAGAAGGGAAGTATTCAAACAATTAATCGTCTCCTGATTGGTGGGACGCCGGCAACGACTCTGGTGCTTGCAAACGATAAGCGTCGATCACTGGCAATTGGATCTGCCATATAAACAAACCCGAAACAAATGTTAAACGGTTGCTCACCATGATAAAACATGGGTCGAACAATAAGATGTGTTGATGAGGTACATGATAGCTGGTTACTATTTGACGTCATTTCAAAGGGAATGTTTAACGTTAAGTAGGTTTCTACTGATCATGCCAGCGAGCCTGATAAGCGGCCCACTGCACGATGAATCAGGAACTTCTAGGAAAATCCTTTCGGAATGCGGCATCAGCTCTAGCGAAAACAATTAACCTTACTCAGCCGGGATGATTCGATGCTAAAATTCCCAATAGGACGAGAAACACAATTGGAGGACTCGATCAGGAAATTCTAGGGTCCTCCGCTAAATGCGGTTGGTACCTAGGGCGGCGCCCTAAATGGAAAGTGAGCCACACTCATATTGCTGCCAGCTTGCAACATGTAGCGAAGCCGCGGGTAATGTCTATCGACGGTTTGGCCTCATAGACGGGTTGGTCACCAGACTAGCAGGTAATTGTCAGGTACACCTACACTTAAAAGATAACACAACCCCTCGCCATATTTTGCTCTCCCACCATGTCCTGGGCGTCATGCGTTGCTTTTCTGGTATCAGCCTCTGCCCTCTCCTTGTTCACGTTGGCACGAGCCCAGCCAGCACACGATAGCTGGCCTCAAGTGTATCCCGGAATGCCGAAGTGCGATTACAGTCCGGAATGGCAGGACTGTGTGTGCTGATATCATATGCGTTATACTTCACACCATGACGATGTTCTCCCAGACTTTCAGGTGACGGAGAGCCTTCCAAACGTGTCGTGGCCCCTTGCTCGGAATTGGGCAGGCAATATCCCCGTGCAAAGGCCGGGTCATCCGAATGATACACTATTCTTCTGGGCGTTCGAGTCTTCCAACGGGTCATTCACCGCGAACAGTAAGGAGCCTTGGGGAATCTGGCTTAATGGAGGGTGAGTTCATGAACGCATGAATGGTACAAAGTTAATGATTCTGCGCAGTCCTGGCCAATCTAGCCTCTATGGACTCTTGTTCGAGGTCCGTCTCATGCTTCCTTGGTATATCCTGTCACGATCGTCGTGTTGACGTCTGCGCCTCAGAACGGCCCTATTCATATCTTGAGTAATTATTCGGTCGTTGAAAATCAGTTTGCATGGACCACTGTCGCCGATTGTGTGTGGATCGACCAACCTGTGTACGTCTGTATTCTCGCTTTCGTGAGAGTAGGCTTCACATGGTTATATCAGTGGAACTGGATTCAGTACTGTTGACCCTGATGGATATGGTGAGTACATCAGCAGGTTCTAACCTTCATCGTCTGATCCTGTGCTCCTTTCAGTCGCTGACGAAGACCAGGTAGCTGCTGATTTTGTGAGGATTTCCGATTTCTTTCGGATGCCCTGCTCATGTATCCCCAGATGGGCTTCCTGGAAAACCTCATAAAAGTATTTCCGAACCTTGCCGCGCGACCCTTGCATCTCATCGGTGAGAGCTACGCTGGGATGTACATAGTAAGTGCTGTCCTGTCAAGCAAGCAAACTAATCGATGTAAGGTCGCATCAGCCCTACATTACCAAAGCCTATTTCGAGATGGACAATCCTCCCGTCAATCTCGCGAAAATTGCCATTGGGGATGGAACCCTTACGTCACCAGAGACGTCCACGGCATTGCCTGTGATGAGCGTGCTGGAAACATACCCACAAATCATCGGGTACGATACGGAGGTTTTTGAGTACTTTTGGGAACAGTACGTTACGGTGGCGGGATGTGTGTTCGAAGGAATGCTTATTTTCTGTTTAGGAGTTCACTCTGCGGGTACAATCTCACCCTGCAGTACCCTCAACCAGAGCACTTTCCGACTCTAAACGCCCCAACGCCACCTGTCACTTCCGCAGGATCCTCTAGAAAGTATAACGCGCAACTCTCACAGAAAATGTTTGTGAGTGAAGCACAGGATCGACTTGCTGCAAGGCTCAGAGACGGAGGCGGTTCTCCGTTTGAGCATGGCGAGAGACTTCGCGCACGCGATGTATGGAAACGTAACCTGGCCGATCGCGCGAATGGAACCATTGACCCTCGGTATCTATA
>JBBPRX010000823.1:0-11427 GCA_038093195.1 Boletus fagicola | reverse complement strand
CGGTCTTTCCGAGGGCGACGAGACCTTGTTGGACGAGTTTGGCGACACCATCAACTTCCTCGCCGCCCTGGATCACCAGGGCATAGCAAGGTATTTCGTCCCTCTCAACACAGTCCACCCATGATAATGATTTATTCAGGAGCAAAAAGGAGACTGAACGCCTCCGCCAACTCCACAAGCCCGTCCGCAAGCCCAGAGTCGACGATCTACCCTCCGTTGATTCCCATGACGAGGACTCGGAATCTTGGAGCACCGACATTGACAATTCCGACGTAGAGACACGATCGGACAATGTCCTTTCCGACGATGTAGATTCCGACGAACAGCCTCCCACTCCAGTTGAGTTGGACTCTGATACCGAGATGCCATATGAACGTGTCCCACGACTGCACAAACGTCCAGAACCAGAGACACGTCGAAACATACCTGGTCTTCCTATCAAGCTTTCTGATGGCCGAATACAAGCCTCCGAAAAGGTGACCTTAGCGCCAGCTCAGATCGATGACGACGAAGATACGGAAGACTCTGTCCGATCTCAATCTCCGCCAGCAGTGGAGGACGTAGCGACTGGTGCTCGCTTCGGCCGACCCGCTGTCGTAGACGTGATTGAGAACAACTCACGCAAAGCTAGGATTCAGGGTGCAAAAGATCAAATAGCCAGCCTCTGTCAAGATATAATTGCCGATCCAGAAAACAGTGTCCGTCTGCCTTGATCGATACTTCCGTTACCTCGTCTCATTCATCATTTCAGTTAGGCCTACTTCGTCGCCTGCATACCTTTTCCCTCGAGACAATCACGACCCCGTCACGTTTGGAACCAGTGAAAAATGATCCTGCAATACGCAAGCTAGCCATCCTTTCGCAGCTCGCGGTGTTTAAAGACATCATTCCTGGATATCGGATAAGAACTCTGACGGACAAGGAAAAGGCAGAAAAGGTCAGTCAGATGGTTGCCCGAACACGTGAATGGGAGCAAGGCCTTGTACTCGTGTATCAGTCCTATCTCCGCGCTCTCGAAGCCGAACTCAAAGGTAGGCATTGCCTTGCGCCGCCTCGTGTTCCTGTTTTGAGCATCCATGAAGCCAGGAGTGACCTCGTCGATGTCGCCCTCAAATGCATGTGCACCCTTGCCACAGATGTCACGCATTTCAACTTCCGGGGAAACGTTATGGCATGCATTGTGGCCCGGTTGAGCAAGAAAACATGGGATGAGGTAAGGTTCTCCTGAACATGCATCCATTTCGAGAGCCTAGATCGACTCGATCCCCAGTCATCTGATCTGTGTTTGAATACTCTGATCAGTATCTTCCGAAACGATCTAACCGGCGTACCTTCTCTCGAAGCCGTACAATTGTTGAACCGAATGATCAAAGAAAAGCATTTTAATGTGCACCCAGAGGTTCTCACATGTCTTTTGTATCTGCGCCTCAAGAGCGAGCTGGGCGTGCGAGCTTCGAACTCCAGGGTCGACAAAGAAGAGAAGACCAACACTTACCCCAAGGGAAAAACGGTGGGTCGCAGGACCGTAGGTAAATCGACAAACCAGCCCTATCTGAGCAAGAAGGCCAAGAAAGCTCTCAAGGAAAAGAAGCAAATTGAACGCGAGGTACGGGATGCAGAAGCGGAAGTGGACAAAGAAGAGCGGGCTAGGACGGTGAGTCATGGAAGAGACGTACTTCTTCGATTACCTGACTAGTGTGTGGCAAAAGCATACGGAAACCCTGAAGCTTCTTTTTGTGTTGTACTTCCGAATACTCAAGAACCCTTGTCGGACACCTCTTTTGCCGGCAGCCCTGAGGGGTATATCCAAATACGCGCATCTCGTTAACATCGACTTCTTCCAGGATCTAATGCAGGTTCTCAAGAGCCTCATTATGCGAGAATCTGATGTGATCGACTCAGATGACAAGGAATCACGTAGTTTGGACCAGAACACAGATATACAGCATCGCTTGCTGTGCATCGTGACAGCGTTTGAACTGCTGTCTGGACAAGGTCTGTTTCACTCGGCACTTTGTTGTTGTGAAACATGCCTAAGACTTAATTTCTAACCAGGCGAAGCCTTGAATATCGACCTCGGCGATTTTGTCAATCATCTATACTCCATCATATTGCCCATCAGCGAGCTGCTGCAGATTGACGAATCGCTGTCTGCCACGGGGTCCCGAACGAACCATCAGCCGACCGTCGCGGATATGTTGTTTCGGGCGCTAACGATCGTGTTCTCTCCGCGAACTGCGGGCAGCACTCTGCCCTGGCGGTCTGCGGCTTTTGCTAAGCGCCTTCTGATTGCTTCGTTGAATTGGTCACCTGCTGTGGCGCTCCGCACCCTGGATTTCGTTGAGAGTTTGCTCATGAAGGAACCCAAGCTTGAAGCGTTATTGTCCACCGACGATCGTCATGTGGATGGAGTGTACCTGCCAGAAGTAGAAGATCCCCAGCTTAGCCATTCATTCGGAACATCGTTCTTTGAATTGTTGCAATTGCAACAACGCCACTTTGATTCTCGAATACGAGAATCGGCCCGTAGGCTCTCTAGTTATACTAGGACGTAACGGTGATTAGACGTACTATGGGTCCACAGTGACGTTGAAGAATGTATCTACAGTACTTCATGTGGAGTGGTGGATACAAAAACAAAGCGAAATCGATGAAGACGAAAATTAAATTGTGTACTAAAAAAGCCCAAACATGGGGAAACAACAGTTCAAGGAAGACAATATCCAGGGTGAAAAAAAAGAAAGAAAGAAAGAAAGATACAGGCGTCCAATGGCGGTGAATGTCCGAGTAATGAGGACGGTCATGAAGGTCATGAAAGCAAAGAAGGCATCATGAACGCCGCCGAGTACGACGACGTGCCTGAAAGGGAGGTATCCGCGTTGATAGATGACAAAGCATAGGATAGAGAGGGCTGAGCAGGAAGGGTGGAGCGCGGTATGCATTGCCCCGGCATATGGGTATAGGTAGGCAAAAGGGAGTCGGCGTGATAAGCGGACTGTGGACTTGGTGTCCTTTCCGGGCGACCCTGGTATTTTTGGATCCCGATGAGCTTCGCAGCAGGCATGTTTTCACACTGCCCTCTATCCAGATCGTAAAAGATGACTGCAAGGACATCTTCGTTTACAATAATTTTTTGCACAATACAAGTCGGCGAGGCTATGGCGGGCACGTGGTGAACATGAGGAGGGTGTGCCAACGGACAGACGGAGAATTACTCACTGGAGTCAAGCCACCGGCTGCGACTCAGCGGTGAGTCAGGGAGAAGCAGCGTAACGCTCTCCAACTGATCGTTTCCGGTTGATTCCGCAGTCATCAGGGTACAATGGTTACTCTCTCGAGAGGTGCACTGGCCGCGTACGAGAATGGCAGTGGAACACCTAACAGTGGCAGAAGGCCGCATGGCGCATGTGACAGACCCTTGGAAGCCGTGTAGTGCTGGAAAGGATGGTACATCAATCGGTGGGAGATGTAGTTTGATTCTCAGGACGAGTGCTGGGGAGGGGTGGACGAACGGCTGTGTAGAGGATGTAAGAGCGTCGACAGGGAGGGTCAGGGTGGGCATGCCCTCTGCCCAGAGAGAGAGCCTGGTGAATGCGGTGGGACATGGAGCGGGGTCAGCGGAGAACAAAGAAGACTCGGTGAATAGGAGGGGGGAATCGGACAGGCTGGGCTGGTGAGAGGGCTCGGGTGAATACTGTGAAGAGAAGTCGAACGTTTGATCGATGGCAGTGTAGAGGGTATTCGGACAGGATTGGGTTGCCGACGGCCGACCGAGTTCGGAGGTCCAATAGGATGAGAGCGGGGAGAGTCGGCGAGGATCTGTGCGATGACAGTCGGACGCAGATAGCGACCGAACACGACGAGAGTCGTCGTCAAAACGGGACGGTCGGATGCCGTGCAGATGTGGGAGAGTGAGTTCCGAGGTGGAACTCACGGTGGGGCTGGACCCGGAACAAAGGGACCGGGGCGGGCATGTTGAGGTAGCCGAGCCGCCTGAGCGATCGGATGCCGGAGAGTGATCATCGAAGAGGCCTGCGGGGGTGAGCAGATGGGTGTCGGGGGAATCTTCGGCCTTGACGGAGGGGAGGAGGGTGGTTTCGAGGAAGAGCTCCTCGCCACCCGCGACGAGATGGTATTCTGGAGATCGCTGGGGTTGAGAGAGGAGAGCACGGGGGGTCGGGGGACATACCTGGCTCGCCCTTCCACATGTTTCGCAAGACCTGGATGTGGCTCGCGACCTGTTTCTTTGAGCGGTCGACGCCGTTCTTCTGGAGATAGTCGACGAGGAACTGGTTTCTCCAGCGGCTGCGACCACGGGAGTAGGTTGCCCAGGGAGACTCCCAGTACTCGCGGAGGCCTAGACAAAAGGTGAGACGGGGTGCGGGGAGGGAGGGAGGGAGGGAGGGGGACGGACCTTGGACGAATATGCGCTCGATGTCTTCGGGCCAGACCTCGCTGGAGCCGTCCTTGAGGAGCTTCCTGTGCTTGCGCTGTGGGGTGAGGGATTTTGCAGGGGAGTCCTGGTCGTAGAGGGCGGACAGTCTTGATGCACGCATTGTGAGGGAGAGGACGGGGAATGGAGGGCAGGAAATGGGGGAGGGTTATATATGTGAGACAGGAGAGAAGCGATACGGGAGGAGGACGCGAAGGCTAAAGATCCGGTTTGGCATCAGCGACCCGCTGGCTCGGATACGTCTAATTGAAAATGCCCTGGCATTCGCGAGATCCAATCGGGTCCGTGCGAGTTTGTGCCTGTTTGCGGCAGCACCCAATCATCACGTCACATCTCGTCACAATTTAGAGTTCAGCCTGCCATGCGGAAACGGAAAGTGCCCGCCACACGAGCGGAGTGGGACCGTGCGACAGATCTAAGCGCGGACCGGTCTGGGTCCTCCAGCGCTCCGGCCCGGACGTCGGAGTCCCAAGTCCACCGTCGCCGCCCGAATCGCACCCCATGCGCAGGTCGCGCGGGCACGAGGGCGGCATGGCGGACACACGTCGGTGGTTGCGGCAGAGCGCGGCGTCGTACGAGGACCGGGAGCGCGTCTGTGCCGACATCGAGGCTGCCCTCGCCCGCTTCCCTGCCCTCCGTCCCAAATCGGACGTGTACAGTCAGTCTCGCTCTTCATTAATCTGCAGTATCATATTCATTACCCTCGCCTATCCCGCAGCCTACGACGACGGCCGTGCCCAGCTCCTCCTCTGTCTCCACGGTCTCCTCCCCATCTCCTTCAGGGGCACCGCCTACAATATCCCCATCGCGATCTGGATCACAAGGGACTACCCTCGCCACCCCCCGATCTCCTATGTCGTCCCCACCCAGGACATGCTCGTCCGTCCGAGCAAACACGTCGATCTCAGCGGAAGATGCACGATCCAGTACATCTTCGATTGGCACAGAAAGCCCGAGGTCCGTCCCTCCCCTCCGTCCCAATCCAGCCCCCTACTTACCTTGTCCAAGCCCTGCAATATTCCCGCTTTGCTCCAAGCGATGCAAGATCATTTCTCCCGTGCCCCCCCTCTTTACGCCAAATCCAAGTCGTCTAGTCCCCGTCCGGCCCCACAACCCCTCCCCTCCCCTCTAGCTCATCCGCAATCCTCCTCGGCTTCCCAGCCCTTGTCGCCTCCTCAATCTCGCCACGATGATCGCCCTGCATTGCCACCGAAACCCATCTCATCCCAGGCGCCTGTCCTGCCCCCGCGCCCTATCGCTGCCCCAGCGACATCTCCCCTTCCTTATCCACAGGCAAGTATGCCCATTTTACTCTAAAACACACTCTCAATCATGATCGCACGCACAGACCGATTTGTACAATCGGCCGCCGCCGCCTCTGCCCCAGCAACCTCGTGCAGATAGTCGTCCACCCCAATATCAGCAATCGGTACTTCCTCCGCAGGGCTTGTACACTAGCGACGGAAATACTGTGCGATCACCCATCGAACAGTCTAGAGAATCATCCTCTCCCACCAGTCCTAATTACCGTCCTCCAATACCTCCGGACGCCCTTTCAATCGTGCCTTCCCAAAATGCATCAACTCCGCCGGCCCACGTACCGCCCCCGGTTCCAGCCCCGGTTTTCACTCCGTCCACCCTCCATGTATCTCTGCCTCCAACCCAAGTCCCCCATCCACCGGTTGTACCAACCGTCCCGCACCCGAACTTGCTCGATGATGAATCCCCTGTGCCACAGCCCCCTCCAGCTCCAGCACCGCCACGCCCTCCGAATCCAGAACTGCTCCAATTGCATGCCCACGTTCATGACAAAATACGATCAGAGTTTTCTTCCCTATCCCAGCTTATGCTCTTGGAAGCCGATCGGCTGCGTGCTCAGCAGGCGGATCTTCTTGCCGGCGAACCTGCCATCCGTGATGAAATGGCGCGGCTCGAAGCCGTCAGGGATGTTTGCCGTAATGTCGCAGCGAGGTTGCGGAGCACTATTGAACAAGCAGAACGGAACCTGTCCGACTTGCGCCGAAAGGGCGATCCGGAAGTAGATGAATTAGTCTGTTCCACCAGCATCGTCCACAACCAGCAAGTATCCGTTCTTGCAATCTATCCATTGTTCGGTCACCGCTCACCGACGTGGACTCTTCCCACTTATGCTCAGGTTGATCAATTTGGTCGCGGAAGACAATGCGATCGAAGATACTATTTACCATTTGCATAGGGCCTTGAACACTGGCCGTATCGATCTAGAACGTTTTTTGAGGGTGAGGGCTATTCTTTTCATCGGTCACATGTTTCTCATATCCCATTCCGTCGCTCAGACGACCCGCGTGCTCGCAGAAGAGCAATTCATGAAAAGGGCGCTCATCGACAAGATCCAGATGGGCATTCCGATGAGAATGAGCTTGCCCTATACCTAGTCACATTCGGGGTAGCAACCAAACGTGCAAGATCCAGATGTCTAGACTGGATCTTATGGGGTGCTCGGCGACGTAGTTGCCATATGCGCCATGTTCTGGACCACGCTATTGAACCTCGAGCTCTATCTGGGGTTGACCCTCGCAAGCTGTAGTGATGTGGGCGGCGCTGTGCTGCGGTTTGAAAGACTTCCTCGTGATTGATTGGTGGCTGCAATTTGTTCCTGAGATAGTACGCCATCCCGTCAGCAGAGACAGGCAGTGCCCCCTGCAATTGTTCCATGTCCGGATCCGGATCTTCCAACAAGGTTCCGAGTGGGAAACCGGTTCATCGAACCACTTTCATTACTTTTCACGACCGGGAGAAGTTCACTATACTTTGAAAACGGCAAACATGAATGTTTCCAAGCGCGACAGAATGACCAACTTGGCTATCGCAACTAGAATGGGTCAAAGGGTTCTGTCAGTCAATATAAATGAACGCCGACGCATTTGCACTAGGAAAGTAGATCAGGCGACATGGCCTTCACCCTTTTCCGTCTCAGTTTGTACCCTCTTCCGATATTCTGGTCCCCTTCCCGTGGTTCCTACCCACCTCCACACGCGGTGTTCATCACCACCTTGTATTTCTTCTAGGTTGACCCTGACGTTCGCGTTACCCTCTACAACGCGTTCCACCTGATCCCATAACCTTTTCCTGACGGATATTGAATGTTGCTCCTGGAGAATGAGATCACGGAGTTGAAGAGAAGACAAATACGGCTGAGGTGCCGTCACCGGATCCGTATGGTGTGCAAGTTCTTGGTTACGCAACGTATCAAGGGCGATTTGGACTAGTTCCGCGACACGTTTATTCTCTTTTTGGCGTTGGGCGCGGGACCGTCTGAGGGCATAAAGCATGCCTGCACTGGTAAACAATACTGAATGGCGACGTCAGCAACTGAGCAACGAGCACAATGTAGTATTGTTACCGAAAACAGTCGCTCGATATTGTAACCACGCCTCCCGGAATTTCACAGCGAGCTTGCAATTCAGGGTTAAATTGGCAGTCTTGTGGGCCAGATAGCGATGTCCACTGAAGCAAATTTGGTGATGTGACAATCGGGATCAGATAATTTGTGATCGCCAACTCACGACATGTCCTCCCCAAATACAACGCTACCCCACTCAACAAGTTGTTCAATGGCTTCGTTAAAGGTGTCGTCAAAAGTTTCGAGAAGGTGTGGCTGCCGAGCCGAATATGTCATTTACCGTGTATCGGAGACGACAAACTGGACATACCACGGTCTTCTTTTTCATCGTCTCTCGCAAGACGTCCACCTCCAAACCCCATTTTCTAGCTTCACCCCCTTCACTATCGGATATCGTCACCTGGCCTTCCTCACCGCCGGCACAGACTCTTCTCCCACGTTCCTGGCCAAGAAGGGCTTCGATCGCCTTCCCCAAGGCGCCAATATTCCTCTTTCGTCTCGGATCTTCAACACAATGAGGTGGGAATGCAACAGGGCCCAATCCGGGTAACCCATCGGCCACCTCAGAAATGAAGGTCCAGACTAAATCGACAGGAGCTGATGGAGCGGCCCCGAAAGGTGACAACAAAGCAAGAATGGGGTGCGGACGTAGTAGGTACCCGTTATTGCACGTTACCGTGTGCTGACTGCACGATGCATATTCTGGACAAGGTGTGCATGCTGATGGGTGTGGTAAGGGGATCAACGAAAGTAGTGGGCACGGTGTTCCATCTTTGGCAGTGATTGCATCAAAGAGCTCCGATGGTATATCCATAAAGGTCCGATTGGCTCGAATGCATGGTTCTATTGCAGAAATATGAGCCTGGAATTCCCGTAAAGCTCGACTGCTATTCGACCCTGCGTCGCAAAACCCAATGGACGCAGATTGACTCTTGTACTTGATGACAATGCTTGAAAAAATGAGGACGCAAATCGCATACAGGAATGTCAGTAGATAAGACCTCGATTTCGCGCGAGGCTCATGTTGGTTAACGATGGCGCTCGGGATATACTGAGAGGTCGATGTCACCTGCTCGCTAAGCTCAGATTCTTCAACCTTGCCCTCCGGAACGTTCACTGGCGGTGCTGCAGAGTCGAGATCCCGATCCACGACTCCTGAATCCACGTCTGGAATACGGGATTGTGGTAGCTGTTCCGGTGCCAAAGGCAAGCTAGACTGATGACTCTGGGGAACAAATGTCGTTCTCTTTCCGGGCGGTGACCATACAGGTGGCTGGCGTGGGATGTCTAGTGGGAGTTGTGGCTCAAACTTGGACTGGGGCGGTGATCGAGGTGATGGTTGGGGGAAAGGTGGTGCTTTGGTTGGAGATGATGGAGGCGAAAGATGCGGAGGCGCTGACATAGAATGGCGAGATTTCTTGTGAACGGCACTTTTGCGCGTCGTCCTGCGAACAGGGGATGGTCGGATCGGCGACGAAGATTCGGCACCAGACTGGAAAATGTTGTTGTCTTCCCATCCACTGTCGTCCGCCAACTATGGGTGGCGAGGTCGATTCTGTGAGTTACACTACAATAAAGCCATAGAACATACTGATATTCGGCGTGTTTGAGATTTGTCCTGACAGTTGTGCGTCAGTATCATCCAATGAGGAACAAAGCCGAATAACCCTCACCTCTTTCCGTTTTGTGGCTTTCCGAGCCGGTGGTTCTTCTTCTTCTGGTTCGCTTTCTTCGACAAGAGTAGGTACATTAGCACGAGCTTTCGTGCTTGGGATCCTACCCAGGTCCGGTTGAGCGGATGAACGACGGCGCTTGGGCTAAAGACGAGCGTCAGTCCGGAAAGGGGTGATGGGATCCTCATTACGCCTACCGGTTCTGGTCTTTGTGAGAGTTCGTCGTCCTCTGGAGCGCGGGAGAGTCTCCGTGAGGAGCGTCTCGTTACCTGGATCATGATGAGCCAAAACAATTAAGAACAGATATTGGCCACCTTCGTATCCGCATTGAGTGGTCGGCCAGTCAGGCCATCCGTAATGCCATCGTCACTGGCAATACTATTCTCCTTCTTCAGCCTCTCTTTCCGAAGCCTTCCGACCTTTGGCCTGATTTCGTCAAGGAACAACTGCACGAGTTTCGCTTTGGTGTAGGGAGTGGGATATCGGATCTGGTGATGGGTGAGGACTCCTAGTAGCTGAGAAACAGTCAAAGTGTTTGGATCAAAGTCATTGTCGAGATAGTCTCCGAGGCTGATGATTTGCGTTGCGGTCAAGGACCTCGACATCGTGGCCAACGTCGAGGAACGCTCAAGAGCAGCACGTCGCAGAGCTGCCCTTGTCACACACCACGATCACGTGCCCAAACCATCTCCACTCATTTACGTAATGCTCCGGTTGACAAAGGTGTCAATGGTATTTACTTTTGTTTGTACCTAAGCTGTAGTCAATCATAACCAGTTTCCAGTTTCCCAGACCAACAACTGTCATTGGAGCAGCCTTGGACTTGAAAACGAAACTTGATGACACAGCACGGGATGCACGCCAAGTAGCCCAATCACACATCGCGCCAAGACCGTGATTATTGTTAGCTTGCCTTATCTGACCATCTCTTGCTGTTCCGTCCGAGACACCGTGGTGGTGGACGGCATAGCAGTCTTCCGGAGGACGACAAATGTATACACTCATTGATCATGCGAGACACAGAATATACATGGTTATACATGGTTCGCGAGCCCGTGGTCCAAGTGTGTTTCACGTTGAAAACTTTGGTCGGAATAGTCCCGACGGCCCGAACCAGTTGCCACCGATCTGACGGATTGAACGTATTAGAGTTGGGCCAAAAACAATCCTGGGGTTTACCATCAAATTCCAGTATGTCCACGGAAAGAAGTCCTGAGAAATCGCGTGAACACTTCAGTCGTACTTGTTCCAGCGGATATCTACTGGCACATACCCTCTTCAAATGGTAGAAGAGCCTGAATACCGGCTGGTCATCATCACACTAAAAGAAACCAGAAATTAAAAGGCTGACCTTCGTGGCTGTTTCTGGTCACCGAAGAAACCGGAAAACGTCTCATTCGGCTCTAAACCATACTTGAACTCGATCAGCATTAATTCACCGTATCCTGTAAGGAGCTGCAAGAAAGGTCAGAACGACGACACATGATCCAGTCAAATGATGCGAACCGGGCAGCTCGTATAGCCAGTATATCCGGCATTGCTAAGACTCCCCCTGTCTATCATAGAAAATAGATTCTCCGTGAGGACAGGAACCTGTGACGTAATAGCTGCCGCTGTCCTGCTAGTCGGTACGGAAGCACAATCCCCTACAGCAAAGATGTTGCTGAATTCAGGCTTTACATGTTGAAGTGTCGTAGGATTGACGTCTACCCATCCGGTAGCGTCAGCAACCGGGGAGTTTTTGATGAAGTCCAAGGGTCCCATGGGCGGCGTTACGTGTAGGATTGAATATTCACGATCAACAGTCGTGCCATCGGCTTTTTTGAAGGTCGCCTTGCGGTTTGGTACATCGACCGCAACGAGATTGTGCTCAAATTCACCACCAACTCCCCTTTCAATCCGTAGGGCCTCCAGCGCAT
>JBBPRX010000822.1:0-11434 GCA_038093195.1 Boletus fagicola | reverse complement strand
GCACCGAGTGGATCGGGGTAGATCGGCGCATCCGCACCCCCGCAGTCTCTCGCTCGAGAGTTCGTCAAAGTACTGTCGATTCAAAAAAAAAAGGGGGGGGGGGAAGTCCAACGTGTCTGACGTGGCAGACACGTACGCGCGACTGACCATGCCTTTTCGTCGTTGAGCCATACTCTGAATTCAGTGTTTTTGAGAAACTAGAGTCTGAATCTCGTTCAGGGAATCGTGAAACAGGTGAGTTGTTTGGCTGTGTTATTTCTCCAAGGCTTTGCCCAAATATAGGGAGACGCAAGTCGGCGAATCGCAACGCTGATGCGGCCTTGCTTTCCACGAACGAGACGACGCACAGGAGAGATCAGACACCGGCGGGCTTGTCCTAGCTCACCTTGATCGGATTCGACTGTAGCGCCATTATTTGCGGGAACCCTCAGGAATGCATCGAGAACAAAGATCGCGTATAGCATCTAGCATCAAAATAGCACTAGAGAGTAGATGATCTGTGACGAGGTATACATACGACCAACTCAAAAAAAAACCCCGCGATAGTAGGATGCACAACAGTTCACATCCCAGACTGTGTCAAGGCTACGATCGTAACCGCCCAAACACGTCACGCTCTGGCGAATTCAACACTACCGCCCCCTCGGCAACAGACACGTCGTCGTCCACGTCCACGTCCGTATCGATCCACGCATCTCCGTCCGTGCTTTCCTCCGAATTACGCACCGCTTCGAACGGAGTGAGCGGTCGGCGAAAAACGTCTTGCGGTCTGTTCTTGCCAGCCTGGGAGGAAGACGAAGAAGACGAGACATTAAACACGTCGCCCAGCGAGCCCTCATAATCGTTCTCCCGATCCTTGTGCGCCCCAGATCGTTTCCCACCCCCACTGCCACGCCGCTCACGAGAGACCTTGATCTCGTGTAAATGTGCCGTACGCGCCCAGCGTTTCGCAGAGCGCACATGAGCGTGCCCCGACGTCGAGGACGAGTGTGATCGTGTGATGGGTTCTGCTCGAGGAAGTGTATGCGGATCGATCAACATGAGCGGACGAGGTTTCGTGGGTGTACGAAAGGCTGATGAGGTATATGCACGCTTGTGCGAGGATGTTGCCGTCGATGCAACGGTAAACTTGAATGCCCTTGTCGCATGTTGAAGGCTTTGAGCGGTCGCATGTAACTCGGGCTTGGTATCTGGACTACCTGTCGGCCCTAGGAACAGTGGGCGATTGTCCGGAGCTGGTCATTTGGTATCATGTCAGTGAAACGCCTCTCGGATGAGAAGGTGACAATCACCAGTAGTCTTCTCAGCCTTCTTGCTCCCACTTCGGTCCGCACTTTGGTCAGTTTGGCTGTGACTTCGTCCCCTGAGCGGATTCCAGCCATCCGTACTACTCCCAAAGCTGAGGTTGCGAACACCTGATTCATGTGTCGAGCGATGCACCGTCGGAGGAGGGTGCTGTGCAGAAGGAGCACCACGAGTGAGACCGATAAACACAAGCACTACTAGGAGCAGACACAGTTGCGCAATGCCGAGTCGCTTCTCAAGTACAACCTGCGCTACTTCAGTGGTACGAAGCCCAACAAAAACGTAGCATTCACCTCGTCCGAGAGATAGTTGACGCGAGAAAGTAGTTCGCCGTGTTCGAGTTCCAATCGCAGCCTTTGTCTTTCCCACTCATGAACTGTACGTTGATACATCTGTGCCTGCATCCGACTCTGGATGAAGTGCAACAATTCTGTCAACGTACTGATTGGTCGCAAAAGTCGAGACACCTACGATACTCTCAAGTCTTCCGACTTCCTCGTTGAGCTTTCTCAACACCTCTCGCACACCGGCGGTTTGCTCCTCCACATACCGCGCGTATAAGGTATGATTTGCCTCGAGGATGGTCAAACGATTCATAATCGTTCGATAAATGGACTCTCCACTCCACTGTGAGGAAGACTGTGCATGGATGGGGGCCTGGGGAACTAATGTAGGTATCGGAGGGTTGCTTGGCAGTGACGGGAGGGTGGTGGATGCATGCATGTCAGAATCATGCGAATAGAGATGGGGATGCTCGGCCGCAGGTTGGGTAGGCGAAACAACAGAGACAGGCGAGGTCATGGATAAGAGCAACGAAATGGCCTCTGTTACCGAGTGCACCTTCGTGGATTGCGTCACCAACGTCTGCTGCTCCCCATCATGACTACTCGGTATCGACGTTCCCTCACCGAGGAACTTGGCGGAAGACCGTCTCCCAGACTCGGAATGCGTGGATGGCGAGGTGGGGAAGGAAGATGCCTCACGAGTTGGTGTGCTCGCTGCTTCGACAAGCGATGGCTGCGAGGTGACACTCGAGCGGGTCTCTGTAGCCCCAAGTTGAGTCATGGAAACGTGCGTGCCGCCATTGGATACCACTTCGGGATTCGTAGCATTGCTAACCGTTGGGCTCTCTCCAGCCGACAATCGTTGCGCAGCAGAATCCCTCAGTCGTGCATGGCTCTCGGCTTTCCACGTCTCCCATTTCCATTCTTCCAGATGCGTGAGTCCATATACCCGAAGCAGGGAGACGGGGCAATAATACTCGTGCCCGTAGTGTGAGTTAAAGTCGATTCGAATATATCGATAGAAATCACGCAACGACGTCGGTAGATGGAAAGACTGTCTGTACCGTTAGACACAAAAAACCATTCGCGAACTGAGAATCTCAAGAATCTCACCTGGACACCTCTGATATTCTTTGCACGATAAGTCCCGGCGTGGGTCCACCCCTCGTCGGTACCAGTATACGTTTTTGCGACGCTCACGGAGAAGTCCTTGAACACCCCACTGAAGAACTCGAAATTGGCCAATTGCACCGTGTCGATCCTAATGTCATCACAAAGCTCCACCACTACGAACTGGGGATCGGCACTACACGGCGAGAGCATGTACTTGTCCTTTTTGGACGAGAGAATTGACGAGTCGGATTTGGCAGATTTGTGGGTCATGTGTACTCGTGCAGAACAGTCCAAGTTGGCATAGTTGAATCTGTCTGTGATGGGTACACGGAAGTGTGGTGGGAGGGAGTCGTCACTAGTGGGATATGACAGGTCGGGAAGTAATTGTGCATCCATCAGTTGGACGTCGGCATTCTGGACGTTGATTTTGCTTGGAGTATCGCTGTCGGATGTATCCACCTTGGATTTAGCGGGGACGCCTTGCGAACCAGCGTGGAACTGTTTTGACTTCCACTCTTCGAATGAAAGAAGAACGTCTTCGGGGCCTTCTGGAGAGTCGATGGTCGGTGGTGGTTTCAAGCAGCAGAGTGGTAGTTCTGGCTGCTGAGTTCGGTGTATGACGACAATAGCGCGAAACGGATTGTTGGACGAGGTTGGTGGCAAGGACACTGTGCCGGCCAGCACTGGCAGAGTAGCAAGGTTAATCAAGGACAATGCCAGCAACGTCCTAGGCAACGATGAAAAAGAATACATCCTTCCAAACCCTACGAGGAAGTCAGCTCGAGGTTGACATTGGCAAGCAAGTCGTGATCAGACACGTCGACGGAAATGGGAACTTGCAAATATTACATACTCGAAAGTTACTAAATTTGGGTGAGACATGCTCGGAGTCGCAAGCGGCAAGCCGGAGCCGAGTCGTATCCGATTTGGACGAATCTCTCTCAAAAAAAAGTTTGAGTGTTTGTGTTTCATATGACAGTTGACAGTTGACGTTGAAACCTCGACAGACTACGTGATTAGGACATCATTAGATTTCGATTCCAGTCTTTCCGGACAAGACTTCACTCAGAGAACTAGATGGCAAGGTAACGACAAAGACTTTCCGTTTGTCCTCGGGCACCTCGCACCGAATGGACAGGCAATAGCTTTTGCTCAAAAGATACACACACACAACTCTGTTGTAGAGTTTTGTTGCCGACTTGAACTTATCTTATAGAGTTCGCAAGCATAATCCAACATGATGCATGATGACTGTCTCACAGCTACCCACGTCCGACAATCAGATTGCTTCCGTCATTCCGCTCAGGCTGACACCCTTGCGACCATTATTTGCTTGACGATTAGTCATCACCCTCGGTTGAAATCATCACCATGATTCTATTCGCGTGCAGGTACCCCCATGGAGAGTTGTAACTTGTAACCCCAGCAACAAGCACGAATTGATAATTATAATTTTGGTTCTTCAGATACACGTCGGAGAGAGCGACTTCGACGTTCAATGCGGAGTGGATCACGATCCACGTGCTCAAGACATTCTGAATGATGATACATCTATGGCATCGCTTGGTGTTCGAGGACTGACTGTCAGTCGCTGACCATCCCACAGAACAAAGATAATCTCGCCTATCATCTCACCGCACACCTGCGAATGAACGCCATTTACTGGGGATTCACGGCATTGTATATCATAGAACAACAAGGAGTCCTCGATCGGAAAGAGGTGATTAAGTATGTGATGAGCTGTTGGACCTTTGGGACGACGAGGCAGGTCTGTTCCCTTGTTCGTTGTCTCCTGTCTGAGCCTGATCCGTTACACGCTTTCATTTCCTCCCCACTCCTTTGCCCCACAAGCATTCTAGGTGGCTTTGGTGCACGTCCGGATCACGACGCATATCCTTCCAACAGTAAGTGCGATTCAGATCCTTGTCGCACAAGACGCGCTCGACAGACTCGACGTCGTCCGCGTCGTTAAATGTGCGTTACCCGACTTGGTACAGGCGCCTAACTACAATCTACCCCAGCCATTGTATTACTCCAACAACCCTCGGAGGTATTCGCAGGCGACGCCTTTGGTAAAATCGATACTCGGTTCTTCTACATCGCCGTCAACGCGCTGTCGCTCCTCGGTCGTTTGGAGGCCATGGACGTTGAGAAAGCGGTCTCGTACATCCGCCAGTGTCGCAATTTTGACGGTGCGACTGCCGGCGCAGAAAGTCATGCTGCGCAATGTGGGCAACAATGAACCACATCGTTGTGTGCACCACACAAACTCACGCACCGCCTCGTTCGCTGTCTTTTTTTCTTAGTCTTCGTCTGCGAAGCTGCGCTGGCGATTCTCGACCGACCGGACGAGGTCGAATCGGAGATGCTATGCTGATGCGGCTATCAGAGCAGCGGGGACTCAATGGAACTTGAATCACGGAATGTAGTAGATTGCTCTCGACCTCTTTTCCCTCCAGATTGTACTGACTACTAGTGGAGCAAGAGCAGTGATTGACTTCTCTCTATCCGCATCATTTTATAGCAGTTTTGGCGAGTCGGGGACTACCCGCACAGCACTATGATAGCATCATAAGTCCGACGAAATCCAAGAAACTTTATCAGAACGTGGAGGAGATACATACAGGGCTCGTACTGCTGTATCGTGCTGTGATTGTAACCGTATGTCCCATGTTCCAGTGGTCGGGAAAGTCATATAAAGCGAAATATCGGCGTGCAACCTCAGGCTGCTGTGTCCGAACAGACTCGATGTACCAATAATAAGCTAGTCGTGACCATGATAAAGAAAGGATAGTCAGCGGATGGTAAAGGTCTGATACACATCAGCATCAATTGGGATAGTTGCTCGGTTGTGGGACGTTACACCAGCGGAAACAGGAGCCGATCATATGTCAGTGAACCCAACAGACCAACGACAGTATGCATCGTATGCATATTGTGCTTCGTCGAGGTACACTTTCAGTTGCTTCTGCAGTTTTGCTTCACGAAACGTCGGAAGGGTTGGTGCAAAGGAGATCTCCACTTCATGTGCAATGCGGTCAGCAACTCTCGCCTTCCAGGTCATCCAAATGGCCCTTTGATCAGGAATGAGGCTGTCCAGGCCATCAGCAAATTGTACCGTTACTTTCAGCCACTTAGTCACTACTTTGGTCACACTTTGACATGCTTCATGTCAAAGTAAATCACATTTTTCCAAGTAGATCTCTCTGCTTTTGTACTGCTTATTTTTTACTTTGAGCCACTTTCAGCCACTTTCGAGCAAGATTTTACTTTTAAAGTTGGATATGTGAAGATACAAGGAATATTGGAAAGCAGAGTATCAAAGTACAAAGGTACTCCAGGCAGAGGTGACAGCAAGGAAGAAATGATGTAGGAGATGCTTACACCGTGTGATAGTCGAGAGTGGTGGAACGAGCAAGAGATGCTTGACTAAGCAAGTAAAGGTGTTCTTGTAGATCCTAGGAGTGACTGAGGATGGTGGCCTCAAGAGAGCACTGAAAGAACTGTGAGGGATCTGGTGAAGAGCATATTGTATTGGGGTGCAGGAATGACCCTTTATATACGATACAGAAAGGTGCACAAACCAAGCTGTGTCTAACACTAACTAGGTAATGCCCTTGTACCCTGAAGGGCTATTGGACGATAAACTATCGTACAATGTACTATGTACAGTATAGTAATACCCTATACCCTGGATAAAGGGTATGACATAGTGTCTAGATCATAAGGGTCAAGGGTATGACATCATGATCTAGACTCGTATGAAGTAAAGTAAGTCTAGAACCCAAAGAATATGAATAGCGGAATAATTAGATAACTATGGTTATGGAATATGGAAATTCAGAATAAGAATACCATAGTTTTGATATTTAGCTGGCGAATTCGCAGGAGAAATGAGCCGTTCCCATAAAGAAGTTGAAAAGGCTTTAGAAAATACTAGAGAACAAATGAAGCAAACAGCGGATAAAAGGAGATTCGAAGTACCGGAGTATGAAAAGGGTCAGCAGGTCTGGCTTTCTACGGACAAGCTAAAGTTACCATACACAGCCAAGAAGCTTACACAAAAATGGATTGGACCCTACGAGATCTTAGAGGTCCTTCCAAATGTGGTTAAATTAAAATTGCCCAAACATGTCAAAGTACACCCAACCGTCAACATCTCTTGCGTAAAACCATACCATCAAACATTACCCAGACAACCAGTACTATGTCCAGATGTGATTGAAATTGATGAAGAAGGGGAGGAGCAATTTGAAATCAATTACATAGCCACATCTCGCTTCAAAGGCAAAGGGTTACAATACTTGGTACATTGGAAGGGATATGACGAAACAGACCGTACTTGGGAAACAGCGGACATTATTAACACTGCACCAAAAGCAGTAGCTGATTTCCACGTCAAAAACCCTTCTGTACCCCGTAAACTCCGAGGACTCTCCATAGCCAATTTCCAATCTTTATTTTCTACTTATGAAAACTACACCGAAACAAACTTTCAAGGGACTTGTCTGGAATTTGAGTCTTAAAAAGGGGGTAGTGTTATGATATACAACATTTTCAAAACTTTTAATACATTTACCTTGTACTACCTTTTACCTTCATTTTCATCGATGCATGCACGTGACCGTGGGAACACACACGTGACTAGATCTCCGATCCATGACATCACCAACACGTGTACTTAATTTCCGCTCTTCTCTCATGTGTTGCTTCTCTTTTTCTCAGCATCAAACTTCCTTTCCCATGTTACTCATCTTTATTACCAATCTCTCTCACGAGAAGCTTGGTCTGTGCACACTCATGTACAGTATATAAAGTAGACACTTAGCAACTGGAACCCCAGTCTAATCCACTTGTTCTTTCGAGAATTAAGGTGTGACTCTCTCCTCATCTCTCATCAACGGTCCTCTTCTAGTTTTCAATCCTCAGATCTGGTGTAGTCTGCAAAAGTCCGGCCAGTGTTGTCTTTGGAATTCTTTCCACAACACTTGGATTAGACTGCTTACACTGCCCGGGCTCTTGGGCTAAGGAGTACCCCCCTGGAGTTTTCCAGTTTTCCCTTCTTCGTTACGTCCATGCCTTTAGGACGTGGGGACTGAACCCCAAGCTTTTGTCTCAGTAAAATACTACTTCTCAGTCCCTCTCTTGAGGTGATACCAGCGTCAGGGTCGTGCCTGATTTGTGTAGAGCGACTAGGGAACCACTGTCGTCATACAGCCCTAGGCCAAGCTTATCCCATACACTGGTAGTCCTCGAAGTGATTTGAGAGGTAGAGCATCAGCACTAGTTTTTAGTCAGTATATGTATAGTTTCGTTCCTGGTCGCTGCAGCCCCCAGAGAACTTGTTACGTGTTATTTAGAAGACACCGTTATTACCTTCGGTCGAAGAAGACATACCTCTGCCCGTTCGCTTGTTGTATCCCCAGAGCTTGGTTGGAAGATACTAATCAGGAAGGAATGATGGCAAACGTTGACATGGATGAATTGGTTGAAAAGATGGCAGAATTAAACATGGAAAGAGAAAAGAATAGCGCTACGAAAAAGATACAGGACCCAGGAATGTGGGACGGCGACAGAAGCAAGTTCCGTCTTTGGTGGGTAAAACTACAGCTTTGGGTAGGAGAGCAAAAGTGGAAAAACGACAAATTATGAGGAATAGCAGTGCTCTCCCGCTTAGAAGGAAAGGCCGCAGGATACGCCCAGATAATGATGGAGTTCCTAGTCGATAAAGAAGAAGAAGAAGTTTTCGACTACAATGGGAAATCTCTAGGTCTAAAAGGAGAAACAGCCTGGTGGGATTGGCCTACCTTGCAAAGGAACATCAAAGACTATTTCCAAATAGATGTTTTCGCTCATGAATCCCTCAAGAAACTATAGGTATTACAGCAGAGCGGCAAGCCCATCGACACTTTCTTACAAGAATACGAAATATTGGTAAAAGAAAGTGACATAGAAACCCACCACGCCCAAAGCCTTCTGAAGAAAGCGGTAGACTTCCATATATACCAACAACACTGCTTACAAGGAACAGAGGCTATTTCTTTCCACGACCTCTTAGAAAAATATAGAACTATAGGACGAAACTTCAAGCAAATGGCAGTCGAAAGGGGACTGCCATCCAAAACTCCATACATTCCTAGACCCCCACGGCCTAACGGCCAATACTATTATCCACCCTCGCAACCCCGCCCGGGTCAACATCCTCGTTTTACCCCTACAGGAACTCAACCGGGAAGAGGAGCGCCCATGCAAATAGATACCCAACAGGCGCAACCCCCGGACACTCACACTTGTTACAGATGTCAACAGAAAGGTCATATCTGGCCAAACTGTCCCACGAATCCCAATCGTAGGGAAAGATGTCCCCAAACTAGGCAACAGTTCATATGGGACTACAATAACGGTACCTTCGTGCCTAATCCAACATTCACCCCCCCTGCTGTCGCACAGATTGCACAGCACCAAGGACACTATCCGGGATGGCCCCTTCCTGTTCCACAAGGCAATCCCCAGATCGCCCAAGCTACGGCAGTCAGCTACATGACGCCAGAAGCTGAAGCCTTCTACCGGGACAAGTTCGAAGTTGAAGCTAAGCAGCGAGCTACACAAGCTTTAAAAGGACAGGGTTCATAGGTGATGAGGGTCCCTGCGAACCAGTATCATGTACTATTTCTTCTTCTCACATTCTCACCAGAACGATGGACGAAAGTAGAAATACTTGTAACGAAAACAGCCTGGTGGATTGCACAGATTCCGATTTTCCTGTATGTACGTTAGACGATGTTTTTTCACAATATGATATTCATTCCAAAAGGGCGACTCTTGAGAGCGCGGTGCCGGAATTAAAATAATGCATGCTTAATTCCCTTGTTCGACAAGTAAAAAATTCTCCTATCTATAAATCCCTCAAAGAATCACCTCTTTCTCTTCACACCAGTACTCTGTCATTTGGCGGCAAACTGTCACTTAAAACAAGTATTATGATGAAAAAAGATGACCAATGGTGTAATCAGTACGTTCAGGCACTTTTGGATTCTGGTGCTTCCCACACCTTCATCGATGAACAATATGTATTACGACATGGAATACCAACCTCCAAAGTAGACCGACCACTGGAAGTGAAAAATGCCGACAGCTCTAACGGAGCAATAGGCCAAGTAACTCATATGGTCACATTAATTATTACCATTCAAGGTCATTCAGAAGTCATAGACGCTTACATTTCTCGATTGGGATCTCATTGACTAATCATCGGGTATGATTGGCTTTACCGGCACAACCTGGATGTTGATTGGGTGAACAAATCCATTTCCTTTCCTCACTGTACACCATATTGTAAAATCATGGGCCTTAGACCAGAGGTCATTTCCCCTTCTATTCGCGTAATTGAGGAAGGGCTAAAAGAGAAGGTCCCCGAAACATACCACGAGTTTTTAGATGTCTTCTCAGAAAAGGAATCAGAATGCATGCCCGAGCAAAAGCCCTGGGACCATGCCATAGATCTCAAACCCGATTTTGTACCAAAAAAGGGAAGAGTGATTCCACTTTCAGACGTCGAGATGGAGGAGGTTCAAATCTTCATTGATAAAGAACTCAAAAAGGGGTACATAAGACCTTCCAAGTCCCCTCAAACTGCGCCTGTATTTTTTGTTCCTAAAAAAGATGGAAAAAAGAGACTCGTTATGGACTATTGTTATTTAAATGAAGGTACGATCAAAAATGCGTACCCGCTCCCTCTTATTTCCACTCTCATTGATCGGCTGAAAGATGCCGACATGTTTACCACGCTAGATCTGCGATGGGGATACAATAATGTATGCATCAAAGAAGGCGATGAGTGGAAAGGAGCATTTGTAACACCAATCGGGGCTTACGAACCCACTGTCATGTATTTTGGAATGACTAACTCACCCCCCACATTCCAACAGATGATGAACGACATGTTTAATGACCAATACGCTGTACTAGTAATTTACATTGACGATTGTATGATATTTACCAAAGGAAAAACCAAAGTAGAACACGAAAACATAGTAAAAGAAGTATTAACGAGATTACGAGAGAATGATTTGTACGTTAAACCGGAGAAATGCGCGTTCTCCAAGGACAAAGTGGACTTTTTAGGAATGGTAGTATCTAAAGAGGGGGTCAAGATGCAGGAAAAGAAGGTGGCGGGTGTTAAGGTTGCTACTGGAAGTAGGACCTTGACAAGTGACTCGAGTGCGTAGACTCGACTGGGGGTCACAAACCAGGTGGTAGCCTGACTTGTGAGGCTTAGTCGGTATCTGTGGGACAAAAGGTGGAAACGGGATGTCCTCAGGGGTGGACAGAGGGAGTAGCTCGGGTTGAGCTACGACTGCTGAGGGGTGACCGGGGAGTCCTTCCTTGGGGTCGATAGGCCCAAG
This sequence comes from Boletus fagicola, assembly GCA_038093195.1. Classification (NCBI taxonomy): domain Eukaryota; kingdom Fungi; phylum Basidiomycota; class Agaricomycetes; order Boletales; family Boletaceae; genus Boletus; species Boletus fagicola. Next base: position 327 of record JBBPRX010000822.1, on the reverse strand, counting down.
GGGTGTCAATGAAGGCGGAGGTGGTCAATGGTTGACCAGACGGTAGGCGAGGTAAGAGGCGCCAACTCTATGAGAACTCGACAGGCAGAAAAGCCTAAAGGTGGTGGTCTGCCCTAGGGCTGCCGGGGATGGTCATCCTCTGATGACAAAGGAGAGTGCTCTAGGCCTGCCCAGTGAAGGGACTAGAGCTGGGGACAAGGTTAATCCCAGCAGAGGTCGACGACGATGTCTGGGGGTGGCCCAAAGAGAAGGAGGGTTGGTGAAGGCGATGAGAGCGACGAGCGCTGAAGGTGTACAAGCGGGAGGAGATCGCAGGGAGCTTGAGCC
>JBBPRX010000821.1:0-11439 GCA_038093195.1 Boletus fagicola | reverse complement strand
GTGGGAGTGCTGGATGAGCTCGTCTACGGGATGCGTGTTCCGTCAGCCCCCCCACCGCGTTTTACTGCTCAGAGACTCACACGTCAAGCCATGTTCCTGCACAAAGGTCTTTCCATCAACCCACTTGTGGATTTTCGCACCAGCCTTGTTCAACGCGGACTGAAGTGGATTGGGCAGCCCACTGACCGTGTCACGGACTGGAGACAAGGCATCACCGAGAACGACCTGTGCGTCAGGAATAAAAGACGCAAAGACGGTGGAGAGGAAGACGAGAGGCAGCAGGTTGAGTACCCTCATCGTTGTGGTGGTGGTAACTGGACAAGCTGTGTACTCTGAAGTCTGTCGTCAGCTCAACTGGGAACATTCCGCCCTGCTCATTTTCGGCAACAATAGCCCCTCGAGTCTCCGTGTCTACCCGTACTATACACTTATTTGGTTTCTACCCCTGAATAGCATCATCAAGCAGCACTAACGCGACGCTTGCGGATCCCCATGAAGACTGAAATCCCATTCCAGAATGACTACATGCAGACATGTGGTCAGCACCCACCGAATCATACCCGCACTGGATTCGACTCTGAATTGAGACCAAAAGCTCACCCATAGTTATACACGACCGGAATCTTCCCCCCTTCTCCCCGTTCGAGAGAACCAACTTCGAGCCTGATTCCTCCCTTTCTCGCAGGGCGCAACCCACACCCTTCGTCAACGATGAGCGCTTCGAGGTCTTCAACCGTCGGTTCACGGCTTGCACGGACAGAGGGAGGTGCAAGGTCGGGACTGAGCGCAAGCACATGGGTGAGGATGTAGGTTCGATCCGTGGCGCGCGGTACTGGGTACCTAGTATCAATGATATTCGATGAGGGAAGCATGGATTTGGGACTCTTGCAAAGGGAATACTTGCCAGTCATTGGACACTTTAACCCCACCAACGAGCACCTGTTTGATATGGTGTTAATTTCCTTGCTCTGCGAAACATGGAAGAAAGGAAAGACACACGTTTCCTGTACACAGTGGCATCATGTAAACATATGATCCATTCGCCCCAGAGAGCGTTCTTCCATACTTGATCCATGGCGCGCGTAGAAGGATTGTTTGTCCACGAATGGGATAAACATCCTTATCTTCGATACCTCCAAGAAAGCGAGCGCCAATCCCAGGGCATGCGATGATCGCTGCTGGATTCGTTGTGCTTTCCAACACCTACAGATGTATCATTTCAGCGTCTGAGTGTGCTGACCCAACGAATTCACAAGATAGATGCGAAATGAGTATCACCTGGGAAATATGCTGCAAGTTCACCCGCTTCGTGGAGCCTCCACCAGATAGAAAGCGGGCAAGGAGCCAATTCAGGTATGCGGGTGTATTAAGAGTAAAGGTGGTGAATGTATACCCCGCTGTGGAGCTTGGGATGAGGTCATGTTCTGACACCGTACGGTACTGTGCGATGTCATTTGTTGAGCGACGAGGTGTGGATAGTGAAAAGTAGCTCCCAAGCAAAACGGAGGGCTCACGTTGGGCATATAATCCAGCCACGCAGAAGGATCGATGCCGTCCGCTCGGAATTCAGTGTGCGTGTGTCTGAAGAATAGCCCTGCGACCGCTCCTTTTCCATCGGGTTCTGAGTCTTGCCACATTGTTTCGAATGTTTCCTTGTCCAGTACTGCATGACCATGGAGATTATTTTGATAAGAAGAACCACAGAGTCGATAAATGCAGAGGTTTTGACAAGGAATACCAAAGACAAGACGATAACGTACCTTTCTGTCTTGCATCTCCGAATGCCTGACTGACATGGTGTGCACCCTATAGAGGAAGGTTGGTTAACACGACGCGATCGCTCTCGATCAGCTGGAAGACGCTCACAGCCCAATGGCTTGTATACCGGATCGTCCGCGGGTCGGTGGGAAACGTCTCGGCAACGATGGTCACGTTGTACTTGCCCGTCTCTTGCACACGGATAGCGGTGGACAGGCCAACTACACCTGTTCCGAACGTGTGGATGCCAGTGAGCACTGATGAAAGCAACATGATATGATATTACTATCCACGAGCTAAGGTCGTTATGGAGCGCCGCTCCAGACAACGGTAGGGATTAGGAACAGATGCCAAGCGTGGTGGTGAGCGTACCTGCGCCGATGACTATTATTTCCTTCCGGTCGTTTGACATGTCCTAGACTTATTCTGGCCAACAGTTGATACCGCTGGCTACGACAGTACTAGTACTAATTTACTCACGACCCCTGACTCCCCTCTCAAGACACCGCACAACTATGTTGAGCTAGTTCGGTGACCAGACCAAGGTGTAGGACCGCGGAAACTCCAGCACGACCAGCTCCGACACAATAAATATTGGAGACATTGCAACACCAAACTCGACCTGAATTCTCTAATTGAATAAACAACCTGCGAGTCTGTGACAAAGTGGAGCGGTACAAGTCGATCAACTTGTGTCGGTGAGGTGAGTGATCGATGTTTGTATGCCAGTGATGTCATTTGACAGATTGTACATTCGACCAATTTTGGCATGTGTAGTATTCATCCTGACCTGACCTTTCTCTTTCTATTGGTCATTCCTGATCACTTTGCTCGGCCCCAGAATATCGTTTTCGATGCTACGTTTGCAGAACCTCATTCAGTTTGGAACGGCCTCCTTCATTGCCTTTTCCAAAAGGTCGACGGCAACGCTCGCCGACCCCCACGATGAAATATACCCATACCCGGCGTGTCTACTCACGAGTGGCGTCTCATGAACTCTGTTATCGCTGCCATGCATAGTTCTGTCGCAGACGTACCCGTAATTAAACACGACGGGCACTTTCTTCCCTTGTCTATCAGGAGATTCTACCCAGTCAACCTCGAGCCGAATGCCACCTTCGCGCGCTGGGCGGAGTCCGCACCCGACGTCTATTATGAGGGGACGAAGGTCGTCCGCCGTCGGGCTCGAGACGTTTGGTGGTGCGAGTTCCGGTACCAACGCAAAGGCACGGGAGATAATGTCCGTCGTCGTATCTGGGCGAGGAGTGGCTAACCTAAGGGGTTTGATGAACCCATTACAGCATGTTTTCGTAGCAAGGATGCCTACCAGTCATTAGGTGTCTCCGTACCTCCGATCAGGACCTCGTCTCAAGTCAGTGATCCATTTCTCTGACAGCGACAGGTAGACCTACATCCCCCCCTTTCCTCGACATCATGTACGTGTACGTCCCATCCTGCTCTTCAAAGGACCTACCAAAACGGACCCACGGCGCGCGTAAGAGGACGGTTTGACCACGCAGAGCGTAAACGCGATTGTCTTCAACGCCACCAAGAGATCGTGATCCGAGTCCCGTGCATACAAATAAGGCGTCAATCTTCCGTGGCGTAGTGCTTGTGTTACGACTTGCGCCAACGTGAGCGCGAATGAATGGGGTGATGCCCTCCTCGAGCACCTGGTCGAGGTGCTGAAGGGATGCGCGGACGATAGTTCCGCTATTTGCAAAGAAGCGTGAAAATAGGTACGAGAGGTACAGAGGTGGGGTTATCGTGACGGTGTGAAACGTGTAGCCAAGTGTAGCACCAGGAATCAGCTCATCTTGGGAGAGGTATCGGAACTATGTATGTATGTTGAATTTTTAACAATCATGGGGCGGGAATCGAAAGAAGCAACCGCACCTCCGGCATATGTTCGAGCCATTTGACGTGCGTTCTGTCAGTTACTTCGTACTCCGTTTGTTGGTGTCGGTGGAAACAATGCGAGGCTGGGTGATCTGGTGCGGAATGGGCCCACATGGTATCAAACGTTTCTTTGTCTATCTCTGTAATCATATTGAAGGTGAACGCGGCGTCAGACGAGCGCTTCGGTCGACGTTAGCGCGGGGGTCATACTCTGCCATTGTTCATCGTCTTGGGCATGACTGACGTGGTGAGCACCCTATGGACGCGTTACAGTGAGAGAATAATGAAGGTGACACATGACCTTACTGCCCAGTGACTCGTGTAGCGGATCGTCCTGGGATCTGAGGGGAAAGTCTCTGCAAGGATGGTGACGTTATAGCCGCCAGTCTCCTGGAGTTTCAAGGCTGTGGTCAAGCCAATGATACCTACAGATCGTCTTCGATTGGAATATTATCCATGGCGAAGGAACAGAAACGGACCTGCTCCGATCACAAGCACGTTGCATCGAGGGTCCGCCATCGAACGCAATGAGCTCGCTGTTGTCCTGGTCCACTGTGGACAGACCGGAGGAGAGTCCATGAGTCACGTTGGTGGAACCACTATTCCCACGCCCGGGGTCCCGAGGTGGCAACTATGATAAATGTTTACGCTGTGATGCCTGAATCCGCTGGTGATGCACTTTGGTTCTCATAAAATCTTATCAAATGACTTGGGAGGCATTGAGACAATGAATGCAATATTCATGTATGCTAGATTCATCTATTTGTGCCTACCTACTGCCTCAGCTGTATGTGTGCCAGCTCCTGGTAATACCGCATGAGTGTGGCAACCTCCGTTGGAAGGAGGAAGTTGTTCACAAGTAGGACCTGCCAGAGTCAGGAAAGCACATCAGAATCTTGCCTCGGTTGCAAGATGAAGACAACGACCACTCACCAATAGCCACGTTCTCAGGGACAACAACCCAGCACCTTGTTTTATCAGTTCCCAGTTTTCCTTGATAAACGCCTTGGTTCCATCAAAGTAATTTGCAACAAACCTATTCCTGGAGCAGTTGTTTGCCTCAACACTGATACAGGATGGATATCAAAGGTGCATACCGATTTAGGAAAATCCATCTGAACCAAAGTGCTTGCATCACCTTGTCTTCGTCAAGGATGTCATCCAGTTCAAATAACTCCTCCTCTCTATCAATTATCACCCATTTGAGCACTCCATAGGGTTTCAGGGACAATGTATTCAGGAAATCGAATAGGCGAGGGCCACCAGGACGGCAGGAATAGTAAGCATCACCTCTTTCGTCCGTCTCTGGCAAGTATAGGGGTGTCGCTGAAGGTCCGAGGCCGTCTTGCACATCGGCCCCTGACAGAACTTGAGAGGTCGAACGTCCCGATGCCGAACTATTTCTGGTCAAAGTATCAGCAATTGCGTGGTTCGAGTATCCGGACATGTCGTATTTTGGTTTGAAGTCTTCGTCCACGCTTGTTGGGATGGTGGAGACAGAACCAGAACCAGGTTCACTGGCAGTGCCGGACGGCGTGCTGGAAATGCGGACAGGAGATTTCTGGTCGGGATCCGTACTGTTGTTCCTTTCAACATGCCTCGGGTCAGACGACAATTCCGACATAGACAATTCTCTAATGGGAACCTGACGACGTGTTACGACCTGATTCCTACATTATTGAGTAATTAACGGACTGAATAAACCCATATATTTCGAGAGGTTACTTACGGTGCTGGTTGGGAATCCGGGATGGTCAACGAAAGCATGGTATGATGCTAAACACGCCATAAGTTGAAGGCTTCGAATGGACAAGGAAGACGCACTTGATCCCAGAGCACTTTGACGCCTGAATGATCCCACGCCAGGTGTTTGTCCAGCATTATCGGATTGTCGAATTTCTTATGCAAGTCGCACAGTGGACACAACCATTCTTTCATCGAGCTCTTTGCAAACGACGTGCTAAATCCTGCGGAGTGACTTGAGGCACCATCCGTAAGCGGGCAGCTATAAATAACAGAAATCGGCGTGCACGGAAGGGAATGGGGTTTGGTGTCAACGCCAACCGTTCGACAACGAAGCTGGAAGCCGCTGCGGAGATTACGACATAAGAAGGGAAGTCGTCGCATCTTGTGAAGTCGAATGACACTCAATGAGAACCGCTCTAAGCCGTCCAGAAGAGTCTGTGACGGCTCCGTGTGTTCAAAGACCTCTTTCTCAGGCTCGTCATTTTCCGATGTGTCAGTCAGGTATTCGATGGCAGGATCACTGTCCACGACAACGTCGCTATCCTGGACTGGATAATTGGTATTATATTCTCCTTCAATATCCCATTCATCCGAGGGAATCGGAGGACGAGGCGCCGCTGACTTCATGCCAACCTGGAGCTTGCGAGCGGCTTTAGTAGCCCTCTGCCTGGGCGGCCTATCAGATGATGTAAACACTCAAAGAGCTGGCACGTTATCGATGACTAAAAAGGCTCACTGGTGTAAATCTTCATCGTATATTTCGCTTCCGATCTCATGACTGGAAGTGCGGTACTTCCCGCGTGACCCGAAGAGTCCGCGGTGAACAAACCATCGTCGCCGCTTATCCTGTCTGAGAACACTGGTACCTTGAGATGGTCTACGTTGACTGGATGAACCAATCGACATGCGTGCGTGGTGCCTCCCACTTTCCTGGCGCTCTTTTTGAGCGAAATTACGGGCCCATTTGCTAACTTCGACGCTACGATAACCATGGTCATAATAACTTTTAAGGGGTTTGTCACCGGCGATGTCCGCTTAGGCGACCTGAGTAATTTGTCTCGACTTTGGACTGTCATCGTCGCTTACATTGGTTCAGTGTGGACCCACGCGATTTCTGAGCTAGGGTAAGAGTCTCACCAGGATTGTCCCAAGTGTGAAAAATGTGGAGCTCACCTTTCCTATTGCTACTCTGTTTCGCCCGGTTGACAATTTGAGGGGGTCGAGAGAGCTCGGATTGAGTTGGGAGATTCTGTTGTACGCGACGTGGAGAAAGTTCTGCGCGCACTGTGGCACTGTCGCTGTCCGAATTGTCTCGGACATCAAACGTTACTTTCCTCGTTCTTTTAGCGACCAAAGTCGGACGAGCAGGGAGGCGTCTCGCATCTAACCGTATGCCTTGGGTCAATATAACTGCATACCACGAAAGTAGGGTGAAGTACTCACCATGATTAGATCTTATAAAGACATCCGAGTCCGAGTCTGGAGAATTAGATACGCGCAAATCAGGAAATTGAACACGACCATGTGTATCGTCTTCGACTCGCCGTCATTTTGACTGCTAGAGGTGGAAGAACGACTATCAGGCGTGTCAGACTGGGTCTCCGCTGGCATGAGTTTTCTCGCAGCCTTCGTGGTGAGGAGTGGCCGAGATGCTGCAGACTTGCTTGCAACCCGGCTCAAGTTCGGAGGCCCGTGTTGGCTTGGGGGCATGTCGGAGGGCCAGCGAGGGAGACGTCAACACTAAAAAAAATACTCAAAGTGCTGCAATACGGCGGGCGGAAAGGTGCGGAAGAGAAAGGGCTACAGCAAAAAGCATGCTATCGAGATTATCATATCGCCGTGTGGAGATGGCTAGGCTGGCAGGGTCCAGGGACTTAGATCGGACGGACGAGTAACCATACTCGGAAAACGCGGAACAAACAAAATATTTATTGCCAACTTGCAAGATACACCATTATCTACCTACATCCTACATACAGTACTGAGGTATCCCCAAGTCAAGTACGCGGATGCTGTACGCGAGAGTTACGAACCAAGCGCAGGAAATTCTCCTTGAAAAAATGTCCTTGAGCTTCTGCAAGGTCGAACGGTGTCAGTCCATCCACATTTCGTGTAGTGGGGTCGGAACCGTGGTTGAGCAGAATTTCGGCGAGCTTCCATAACTCCTTCTGATTATCACGATCCCAGTCACTGGCAGGTGTAAAGTTGCACCTTAGGGCGAGGTGCAAGGGAGTGTCTCCATTCGGCGCAGTGATGTTTACACTGGCTCCTTCACAAATTAAGAAGCGGGTCAGCTGTACCGAATACTTGACAACAGAAATGTGTTCATGCCTTGTCGCAACATGGATGGGTGTTTCACCAGACGAATTTCTCAGCGAAGGATCCCAGCCTAGGTCAACAAGAATCTGAGCGCACTCCAAGCACTGTATTTCGACAGAGCAAAAGTGCTCGGGGTCGAGGGCGCGGTGCATTAGCTCCGTGTCATCGTCAACTGAAACGCTGCACGGATCCACGCCTTCGTCCAGGAGGAAACAAATGGTTGCCGGAGTCGAGGAGCGCAAGATATCGTGAGGTAGTGGTATACCTTGTGAACAGAGATATTTCAAGATGGTAACAAGCCCATGCCCCGCCGCAGTGTGGAGTGGAGTCTCCCCAGCTAAGTTCCGAGCACGAGGATCGCATCCTGCACCAATGAGGATTTTAAACTCTCCAAAGGATCCATTTCCTCGCCCTCCGAGGCCACGAGGAGCAGGTGTAATGGGGTGTTCCCATCTGCTGTGGCAACAGAAGCGTCGGCGTCCTTGTCAACAAGGTAAAGAATTACCTGACACGTTTTGTCGGAGTAGCCATCTGACGCAGCGAGGAGCACATCACGAGGTAATATCATGCCCAGTGAAAGAAGGTAATCGATGATGGAGAGATTTCCACATCGTGCGGGGATATGGAGAGGTGTTTCTTGTGCTGAATCGAGCAAAGAAGGGTTGCACCCGGCATGAACCAGGAGTTTAACCACTGCTAAAGCATCCTCCGAAGAAAGTGCCGCCGCGAAATGCAACAAAGTTATGCCATCTGCGCCGACAATATGTATGTCAACACCTTTATCGAGGAGGAAGCGAACTGTTGGACAGCATCTTCCTACTGGGAAAGACCCTCCAAGTAAGGTGAGCATTTCATCCAAAGGCGCCGATATGCCAATTGAGAGTAGATACTCCATAACTAAGATGTGTCCGCGCCTTGCTGCATTGTGAAAGGGGGTTTTGTCAACTAAATTGCAGGCACGAGCATTGCACCCAGCATTAACGAGGGTTTCAAGTCTTCTCAAATGTTCTACTTCGGAGTCGGCATACATGGCAAGGTGAAGTGGAGTATTCCCGTTGGGGCATGTTGCATGTATATCAGCCCCCTTTTTGATGAGGAATTCGATCATCGGAGACATGTTCGAGGCTCTCCTTCCACACACGGACAGGAGGATGCCAGGAGGTGGGAGGATGCTCAGTGAAAGGAGATACTGCACGACCGTAGGAGAGGAATTTTTTGCCGCGATATCTAAAGGTGTCTCGCCAAGGGCATTGGCTAAAATTGGGCTGCACCCAGCATTGATAAGGAGTTTAACACCCTCAAGACATTCGTCCAGGTGTGTGTCAGGGCTATCCAGAAGGAGATGGAGGGGAGTATCCCCACTGGCTGCGGTAGTGTGTACATCAGCTCCTTTGCTTGTGAGGAAATGGATTGTCGATGCCGGATTTGACCTTGGAGCTGCCAGCAAGATATTGGGGGGTAGCTCCACTTGAAAGGAAAACAGGTACTCGATAATAGAGATGTATCCATGCATGGTTGCAAGGTGGAGAGGTGTTTCGCCAGCTAAATTGTACGTGGATGGATTGCATCCTGCATCAACAAGGGCTTGAACAATTTCCAGTTGATCATCTTCTGCAGACATGTTGGAGTCCATGCTGAGATGAAGTGGTGTGTCTTCCTCCTGCGAAATGACATGTACATCACTCCCCAGGCCAAGTAGGAAACATATCATTAAAAAGCTTGGAGTATTGCTGCACAACGCCTGAAGGATGATGTCATGGGGCAATGATATGTTCAATGAAAGCATGTGTTTGACAGTGGAAATATGCCCTGCATACACAGCATTGTAGAGGAATTCCTCATTGAATAGAGTATATGGGTCGCAGTCAATCTGGATGAGTCTTCGCTGAATTAGGTTGATTTCTTTTTCTGAGGGTTGGTATCCGAGTCCACTGCTGGAAGGATATCGCAGGGGGTTTAATCCACACAGAAGTAGTTCTTTATCGCGAACGTCGGTTGCCCATTTGATGAATCCATTGGTTTGTAGTAGCCTTGCGACATTGCAAACAGGAAGCCAACACGTTAGCCCATCCAGTGATCTCGCAAATAGTTCCCAAGGAACAGGACTTCCTGCTGTCAAGAAGAGGTCGACCACGGCATGGCCCTCACACTCAACAGCAACCTCAAGTGGCAAGAGCTGACGAGGATAGTAATATTTGGCATGCCAGCCCCTACAGCTAAGGCTGACACCTCTTGACAGTAAGGTCCGGCAGTGTTCGATCTTGGAAAAGTGTGCTGCATATATAAGCAGGTTTGTCCCATCCTTCAGCTTCGGTGTAGTACGGCCGAGATAGAAACGCAACATGGGCTCTGGTGCGAAAGCAATAAGAATGTACAACACAATATCCTGTTTGAGAGTTGGCCATGGAAATGGGGAGGAATAGGTTTCCTCGCACAACTGTTCCCACTCGGAAGGGTGCTGTTCCACATGCAATCGGAGATCCATGATAGCTCGTAGGATTGTTTGATTTCTCGAATTGACATGGGCAAGGTGGTTGAAGCCATGGTATAACACATACTCGAGAAGTGGATGGGATACCGATGATTGAAATGAAACCGTAGGACGTCCTATTGTGCAGGCGACAGCCATATCGTAGTCGTCACGGTATATCCGAGGTCTATTCATGACGTGTGGTGATGCTTGGTAATCACCAAGATGTTGACTGCGCTTGACGTGGGCAATGATGTAGCATATGCAGAGCAAAGCTAGCTGCGTGTGAGCTGCTTGCTGGTTGATATGATATGTCGGATGCTTTGCGCGAGTGGACTCTGCCATCAAGTATTCCTATCCAGACAAAAACTCAGTGGCATGGAACCACAGACGACCACAATGCCAAGCCTACCTTAACACTGAAATGAGACAGAATGGCGACATCCATCAATTCATTATATGTCACCAAACTGCCTAGTGCATCCAGCAAAGCGGGCCCGTGAATAGGTGTAGATTCATGATCCAGTACTTGGCGACCAAGGTCAATTGACAGGCCTTCCATGATTTGAGACAGTTGCAAGGGTTCCAAGGCAGCTACAAGCCATTCCAAAACTCTCCGGACGACATCCCCTTCCTCATCTTTGTTGATCTTCAGAAGAATTCTTTCATACGTGACCTCGAGGTCGCTCGGAAGGTTGTTCAGTGCCTCCCGGACCCGTGCCGCGGTCATGCATCGTTTAAGGATGTCGAGTTGACATTGCACCCAACGGAACCTAGGAAATAACCTTTAGGAATCAATTGGATGATCTCGCAACGCAATAGCGCTCACATCCCGTCAGCTCTCTTGCATAAGGCAGAGTAGATCTTCTTCTTCAAGCTCATGTCGACAATTCTAAGCCGTCGATGAGAGTCCAGAACTCTCAGGACGTGCAGTTCAATATCCGCTGATACCTCATACTTCATTATCTCCATGGAGATTGAAGGAAAATCCAAGAGACTATCCTTGATGACTTGCAGTGGCCGGCTGGTCACGAGCAATCGAAGACTGCCCTTCGTCAACTCTTTGAGAGCATCCAGAAGGTCCTCGATATCTTTGCACTCGTCCAGCGCATCGATAATGATGAATGGCTGCTGGTTAAATTGCTCCGCCACACGAGAAACATGGTGGGCAAGTAGCATCACATCACTAATGGCCGAAGTGTCCTCATCCCTCCCCTTCACTAGCTCGTCAATCAGGTCTCCATGGT
>JBBPRX010000820.1:0-11441 GCA_038093195.1 Boletus fagicola | reverse complement strand
AGTCTGTGATGGCTATGCCTAGGCGGTCCTAGGCAGAAGGGAGGATTAGGAGAGGAAGCTGAGACTTGCTGAGGGGGTAGCAAGGAACAGAAGAGTACACTGGATTGTGTAGGTTCAGGTTAAAGAAGGAATACAGGCGGAGCCCTAATATATATACTCGTAGAGTGGTTTAGGGCCGGTCCAGCTAAATAAGGAAATAGGGGATAAGGGCAGGCAGAGACGTGTAGAGACGCATTGCGACACGAGAGGGGACATGCGTATGAGGTAAGCAGACGTGCATATGAGGTAAGGATCACGAGACCGCATATAAGGAGAATGCGATCAAGGAGGCAGTGTTCAATGAGAGAGGAAGAACATGTCAATGCATAGAGATGCAAGACGCAAGGCACGTGAGAAGCACGTGATGAGGCGAGGTTAGTGAGGCTGTGTAGGAACAGCCTCAGATGGAAAAGGAATGTCTTCGAAGAGGTCAGTCCAGATGGAGTCTGATATGGCGAACTCCTCTAGGCTGGAAAGGATGTCGTCCTTGAGAGTCCAGGCAGGGTGGTCCTCGGGTATAGTCTCCTGGGTAGTCAGAAGAAAGGAAAAACCAGGGGTGGTTTCACCAATCATAACATTACCCTCCGCGTATGTCTGAAGTACCATCTCAGAATCAAGAGCTTCGGTCTCCTTCATTGATTTCATAATGGGATAGGTTCAAGGTGAGGGGATCGATGTCGTGGAATGTGCACTGCTGCCAGGTGTGCTTGGAGGAGTTGCAACGGTTGCAACGTCGGCAGGGACAACGGTATTGGGGATGTCCGGGAGCATGTTGGTGGCAGAAGGGGCAGCGGTAGCAGCTGCAGTCGGCGCAGATGTGTCCGGGTTGTTGACATTCAAAGCATCGAATGGAGACCATGGATATATGGGGGGGTAGAGGAAGGGAGCTGGGCATGCGAAGTGGGGAGTCCACAGAGGATTGGGGACTGCTATCCATGGCTGTAGTTGAGTCTGAGGGAGGAGATCCAACAGGGGTCTGGTTGACGAGGGACCTGTTTGGAATGACAAGGGGAGGAGTGGAGATAGGCTCTGGAGTTGAGCCCAGTAGGGAGGCCACACAGCGAATGGGTTCGGACGAGAGTCCAGTGGTGAAGAGGACCATATGGGGACGGCGTTGGATGGGGCGACAGGGAGGGAGGGGTCTGGGGAGTGGGGGAATGACGGGGGAGGAAGGTCTGGTTGGTGGGGAGTGGGAGAGGGTCCCGACGTCAACTCGGCTTCCAATGATAGGATGAGGTCCTCGATGGCCATTGCCTCGTTCGAGACAGGGGGAATCTCCTGGGGAGGAGTCAGACGATTGATAGTCTGGGATAACCTCGGAGTTGTCAAAATAGGCTGCTTGGGAGCTCTCGGGGAGAGCGTAGAGGACGGGGTGTAGGAAAGAGGCGATGATGGATATGGGTAGGATGGAGATGCAGAGGTCGAGTCCCTCGTCATGGAGGAGGTCAAGGGACGAGTTTCTGATCTCAAGGATTGCTTGTTCGACAGCCATGACGGCCGATGACTCCAGTGAAGCGTGGAAGGGGTTGACAAAGGAGATAAAGGAACTTGTTGGGCGCCTGGTGGCCCAGGGGAGAAGGGAGCGAAGCGTGGCATACTGGCGATAGAGTCTAGTAAGCCGGATGAGGGAGTCGGAGGAGGAGAAGAGGGGGAGGCGTTCAGGTGCAGTCATTGCTTCTCTGTTTTCCAAGAGCACGACATAGATGAGGCAATGATCGGCGGGGGTGAGGCGAGAGATGCGGGTGGAAAGTGGGATGGAGGGGACGAAGGGGACGAAGGGGAAGGGCATCAGCAGAGGAGATGATGATAATTGGAGAGAAAGAGACGTCAGAGTCCAACTCTCTTTTTATACTCCTCCATGATCTTCTTGGCATTGCCCAAATTGGTTTCGGGTTCCCACATTTGTTCGGCAGCGGAATATCCTTTCCAGTGGACCAGGTACTGGTTTTGTCCCGATCTCTTCCGATGGTTGACAATCATTTCCAATTCATATTCCTCGGCTGTTCTGATTAGTTCTGGTGGAGGTCGGAGGAAGTTGGGGCCATGTTCCAGTGTTTCCCGATAGGACGAAAGAAGGGAGGCATGGAACACGTTGTGGATTTTCCACTGTTTAGGAAGGTCCAATCGGAATGTGACTGAGGAGATCACTTGGGAAATGGTGAAGGGACCAGTGCGTCGAGGTGCTAGTTTGCGGGTTGGAATCTGAAGTTTCAGATTCCGCGAGTCTAGCCAGACTTTGTCGCCAGCCTTCCACGGTTTGAAAGATGAGTGGACTCTCTCTTTCATTCGTTGTTGGGTGAGAGTATGAGCGGCTTTGGCTTCTTCACGGACATCCTCAAGGTGGGAGAGCCATTGCTCGAGTGCAGGAAGGAAGGTGCGACCGAGGGGGGGATAGGAGCGTGGTTCATATCCCAGGATTAAAGAGAAAGGGGATTTCTTGGTGACAGAGTGTATGGCGGCGTTGTGGGAGAACTGTGTGATTGAGAGATACTCCAACCACTTGTGCGGTTGGCCATCGCAGAAGATGCGAAGATATGTCTCCAGTTCCTGGTTATATCGTTCGGTTTCTCTGTCCGTTTGTGGGTGGTAGGCTGTGGATAGTGCTATGTCGTAATGGAGGAGGCGTGCCAATTTCTGAGCGAAGGCAGAGGCAAATTGTGGTCCTCAATCCGAGATCAACTTGTCGTGTAAGCCGTAGTGCTTGAACACATGATCAAAAAAGAGTTTGGCGATGCATGCGGCATCGATCGATTTTGAGCAAGGGGCGAGAATTACCCCCTTACCAAGGCCATGGTCGACCACGACCATGATAGAATCAAAGTCTCCCATGCAGGGGAGGTCGGTAATCAGGTCCACGGAGAGGTGTTGGAAAGGACGGGTGGTGACAACTGCGAGAGGCACGAGGGGAGGGACGGTGGGATGGGTTTGAACTTTGTAGGCCTGACAAACGCCACATCTGGAGACATAGTGTCTGACATACTGTAGGAGGAAAGGCCAGGCCACCAGTAGTCCTTTGAGAGAAGAGCAACGGTGCGAAGATGGCCACCATGCCCTCCTTCAGGGGAGGAGTGTGCAGCTGCAATGAGGTCATGATGGACGTCTGTTGGGACATACATCTGGTTCTTGAAATAGAGCCGGCCGTTGGTGTATGCCCAATCATCCGGGAAGGATCTGTGAAACAATTTCTCCTCCTTCTCCATGGCATGTAGAGTGTTGAGGACCAACTGGTCCGTAGCAGAGGAGTCGCGGATCTTTTCCGCGAGGGCAAGGTCGATCTGTTTGATCTGTAAGTCAAAGGCGGATTCAGGAAGGAGCCGAACATCGGCGTTGTCCGACGAGGTATCAATCTCGTCTCGTCGCAACAGGGCATCTGCAGGCGCCATTTGTGTGCCAGGGAGGGCCATGTAGGCCACATCAAAGTCCATCAGGAAGAGAAGCCAATGAGCTTGGTGGCGGGAGAGCTTCCTGGGCTCCTTGAAGTACATGAGGTTTTTGTGGTCCGTCAGGACCGTTACAGGGAATGGTGAGCCTAGAGGGTATTGATGCCAGTCTTCTACTGTAGGTCTCGTATGACGGCGAGTAACTCTTGGTCATAGACATCATAGTTTCTCTCAGCCGGAGAGAATGTTTGGGAGAGATAGCGACATGGTTTCAGGTCACCATTGGCATCGTGTTGCATTAGGACTGCACCAGAAGCAGTCAACGAGGCGTCCGTCATGAGGGTGAATGGTTTTGAAGTATCCGGGAAAGCCAGGACTGGCTGGCAAGTAAAGGCAGATTGCAACCCTCGAAAGGCCTTTTCTTGATTGGGTCCCCATTTCCACTCACAAGAGACCTTTGTGAGGTCAAGGAGGGGACGTGTGATATCCGAGAAGGAGGGGATAAACTTGCGGTAGAAGTTGCAAAATCTGAGGAAAGACTGAATGTCTTTCATGTTGCCTGGGTGGTGCCAGTCTTCGATGGCTTTCAACTTGGCTGGGTCCATCTGGACACCATCCTTGTTAACAACCATTCCTAAATATTCCACTACTTCGGCGGCAAAGGTGCATTTCTCCAGTTTGAGGTACATCTCATGTTCTCAGAAGCTTTGGAGAACCTTCCAAGTTCGTTCTTTGTGGAGGGCGGGGTCGGCAGAGTGGATCAAGAGATCATCCATGTAGATGATCAGCCATCCTTCCGCCATATAGTCCCTGAATAGATCATCCATAAAGGCTTGGAATGTGGCTGGGGAGTTGCACATTCCAAAGAACATTATGGCGGGTTCGAAAAGGCCATAAGGGGTAATGAAAGCGGCTTTCCAGCGATCCTCGGGCTTGATCAAGATGTTGTTATATCCCCATTGTACGTCGAATTTGGTGAAGATGGAGGATCCCTTCAATTTATCAATGAGGTTGGAGATGAGGGGAAGGGGATATGCATTCTTGATCATGTGGGAGTTGAGGTATCGGTAGTCTTGACAAGGGCGAAGCTGCTTTCCATCCTTCTTCTGGATGAAGAAGAACGGGGATCCCTGAGGGGATTTGGAGGTGACAATCTTGCCTGTTTTGAGATGTTTGTCAATGAACTCCTTGCAGGCAGTCTGTTCTGCGGGGTTCAATGGATAACTCTTGGCTCGTTTGGGGATGAACGAGTCCTTGAGTTCGATAACATGGTCGTAGGGCTGCAAAGGGGGTAACTTGGTGATGTCTTTCTTGTCAAAGACATTGGCGAACACCTGAAAAGCTGTAGGGAGAGAAACCTCTGTTTTCTCCGTTTGTTGGGCAATAACCGTGGACATTGTTGTCCGTCATACCACAAACTCTGGTATGTCGCCCGTTGAGTTGAAGAACTTAGCCCTCTGGATAGGTGTCCATTGACGAAATGCATCATAGAGCTCCCTCTGGATTATCTCTTCTTCCTCATGGCCGAAATACCGTAACAGGTATCATTGTTGGAGCGCTTCTGGTTTGAAGCTGCTGGTTTGCTTGTACTTTGAAGGGGTTATTGTAACCCGGCCTTCTGTCCTATCGACGTCTGGATTTAGCGCCCGAAGCCAGGGCAATCCTAAAATCACATTGTCCTTGCTGCAGTTGAAGATGAAGAGGTCCCGCCGCTCTTTCACTTCTCTGTAGTCGAGCACCACATTGGTCTTGAACTTGATGGTCCCCAACTGATTGGGCGACCCGTCAACGTTCCACGCTTTGAGGGGCATGTCCATCTTGAAGATTGGTAACTTCAAGCATCATACTGTGCTAAGGCTGATAAAGCAGCCCGTAGCTGCACTGTCAATCAAAGCATTAGTGCCAACAATTTTGCCATCCTGTCTCCAGATCGAAAGAGGAATCCGAATAGAATTACTCTTTGATCCAGAAATAAATACAGGAGCAATCGTGACGGAAGGAGACGACATTGGTCCATCCCTTCCCTTTAAAAATGCGAAGCAGAGGGCGCACCTGTGCCAGTGGAAATCCTAGTACCATCCTCTGATGGTCTTCCCTGCTCTTCAAGGCTAGGAGTATCTGCGGGATGCTCATGGGCGGTGAGCGCATTGATGGTCTCTTCCCATCCATCTGCTGTGGCAGCATCATTGACCTCATCCAGAGGCACTCCCTGTTCATCCAGCCCTACTTCATAGGCTGTCTTCAGGGTCCTAAGAATCTTGTCACGTCCTTTAGTGCGCGATAGCCCCTTGAGATAGGCATCCAAGGGGTCCTGTGATACAGCAGGGGTTTGTCAGGGGTGGGGGATGTGGTGGCGACCACACGCATGGAGGTTCTGTGACTGGGTTTCGGAGAAGGCTTGTTGCAAGTGTAACCAGGATGGTTACGAGTGGTGCACCCCACTTTCTGGCAAATAAAACAACGCCTTTCCCCAAATAGTCGGGCCCGTTCTTCTGGCATGATCATAAGGCGATCCACATCCATAGCATGGGGGTCGCGATGACCATGACCTCCTCCATACGTGGGCCTAGGGCCCTTCTGGAAGTGCTGGATCTGTTTGAAATTTCCTTCGATTTCTAAGGCTTTGGTATAGATGTCCTGCATCCCAGTGGCGGTCTTGAGTATGCTGGAGAGGGTGAGGTGGGTGGCGATGTCCTTGTCCAATCCTCGCAGGAACCATTCGGTAAGAGCACCGAGGTCCTTGATTCCAGATCATTCGGAGAGGACAGCGAAGTCAAAGATATAATCTCTGAAGGCTTTGTCACCCTTTCCGTGTTGATAGAGGGAGGTGAGGTCGACTCTGGCCTGGATGGCGGCATCGTATGGGGAGAAGGTAGTTTCAAAGGCGTCTTTAATGGTGGTGAAGGTCTTGTCGGCGTCGGGTACAGTGTCGTCCAAGAGTTGGGTAACCCACGTTTCCACGAAGGCTTTTCCTCTGTCTCCCTCCATTCTGTTAAGGAAGATGAATAATTTGGCCCTTTCTCCGTATTTGTCTGCATGAAGGAAAAAATATCCCAACATGGCTTTGAGCCATCTGTTGGCATCTGACGGCTTTCCGTCGAACGGTTCAGGGAGAGCGGCTTTGGTGTCTCCTGGCATGTCTTCGTCATTGTCGTCTGGGTTCGCAGGTGCGTCTGGGTCTGGGTTCGGCGGTGGGGGAGGTGCGTCAGGTAGTCCTCTGAAGAAGATGCCTTCTTCATCTTCTTCGATGGGGGAAGGGGAGTGTCTGGCTTCAACCGATGTACTGTGGACTAGTACAGGGGGAGTGGGATGGTGTCCTTCTGAGGAAGCACGAGAAAGTGCTGGAGAGGGTGTCTGATGACAGGGAGGGGGTGGTAGAGCAGGAACAGCTCGAGATGGGCCGCTGATTCTGCAGGATGACCCTTCGGAGGGAATGGCTGCAAAAGCGGAAGAGGGATGAGGTTGCGGAGGAGAGATCCTTCGTTCCTCGTCTTCTTCTTTCTGAGATCCTAGAAGCACGGTGAGATTGATGCGCCTTGTGTTGACAAGTGGGAGTGAAGGTAGTTGGGCTGAATAGCACCAACTAGGATAAACCTGAACCTTTTGTTAAGTTCTTCAAACTTAACAAGTTACACAAGAGTGTAACTCCTGTTGAAGTATCACTGAGTGACCTCTGTCACTATCGACTATCTTGAATAGTCCCTCTACGATTGGATCATAGGCAATGCCCGGTATCTCGATGAGCCTGAGTGCTCAAAGGTCTCGACAAGCCTTGATGCTAGAAGGTACTCGATGAGCCTGAATGCTCAAAGGAGTCTGTGATGGCTATGCCTAGGCGGTCCTAGGCAGAAGGGAGGATGAGGAGAGGAAGCTGAGACTTGCTGAGGGGGTAGCAAGGAACAGAAGAGTACACTGGATTGTGTAGGTTCAGGTTAAAGAAGGAATACAGGCGGAGCCCTAATATATATACTCGTAGAGTGGTTTAGGGCCGGTCCAGCTAAATAAGGAAATAGGGGATAAGGGCAGGCAGAGATGTGTAGAGACGCATCGCGACACGAGAGGGGACGCGCGTATGAGGTAAGCAGACGTGCGTATGAGGTAAGGATCACGAGACCGCATATAAGGAGAATGCGATCAAGGAGGCAGTGTTTGATGAGAGAGGAAGAACGTGTTGACACGAGGCACGTAAGAAGCATGTGATGAGGCAAGGTTAGTGAGGCTGTGTAGGAACAGCCTCAGATGGAAAATGGATGTCTTCGAAGAGGTCGGTCCAGACAGAGTCTGGTATGGCGAACACCTCTAGGCCGGAAAGGATGTTGTCCTTGAGAGTCCAGGCGGGGTGGTCCTTGGGTATAGTCTCCTGGGTAGTCAGAGGAAAGGAAAAACTGGGGGTGGTTTCACCAATCATAACACTCCGTTTCTAAACCAATTGCGAGCTTTGGCACTGATGCTCCTTAAGCCATGTCGCACAAGTCACCAGCCAGTTTCGGAGGGTCTGTGCAGCAATTGGCAGTAGTACATCTCATTCGACTTTCTTAAATGAACATGCTGGGACAAGATTGAGATGTCATATTCATATCTTGCAGTGTGATGATTGTAAAACCAGCCCAACACATGAAATGTCTCTTTGGCATTGAGGTATGTACTGTGTCATGGTCCAGACCACAAGCTAGCTAAGCTTGATCACACAGGAAGTGGAAGAGGTCACGGAAGACAGTGCTCCACTGGGGATCAAGGACTATATTGTGTGGGACCCACCATTCATGAACGACCAAAGCTGGGGCGAAACCGTTCGATATTGGAGGCAACTAGATTGATCTGGTTTTTGATGAAGTGGGGAGTTCAAGTGATTCTCTTTTGCAAGGCAGGTAGGTTGGGGCTTGACTGAAATCACGTGAGCTAATGATCAAGTGCACATATTCTAGATCTGCAGAGTGTGCAAGTTGGAGAGGGGTGGAGGCACTTTTTGCAGGAGATTTGCTGACATTGAAATATACATAGGCCATGAAGGCGCTTCACGCAGACCTTAGTGTGGAGGGTCGACTGGATATGTTTGCCAAAGTCATGCCATATCATGGAGGTCCATGGCAAACCTCACTTCAGCATCTTACTGTTGATTGATCCACCTTTCCTCAGGCTACTCTCAAGAGGTGGTGTTCTGCCCTTGCTGTCTTCTCACAGTCCAGCTGACAGACATTCATAGGACCAACGACACATTGAGCATGACGCTGACTCCGGGAGTTTGCTTAGGATTGTTGCAACAAACGCTCTTGAACTCGGAGTTGACATCAGCGTTCTGGACGCTGTCATCATGCTCGGATTTCCATGCGGAATAGCAAACTTTGTGTGGCATCCATCCTGTCCATATCCCAACATGACATCGCAATTCACTGGCACCAACAAGCTGGACAGGCGGGTTGCAGGACGTGTGACTTGCTCACAGTCCTCATTGCAGACAACCTTCCCATCAACCAGCACTATGTTCAGCACCCTACTGACCTGTTCAATAAGCCAATGAATGACCTCATGGTTGACCTCGATAACAAGGTAATCCTCAAGGCACATTTGCAATGTGCGGCGCAGGAGATGCCATTGTGTGAAGACGACTGTGTGTGCTTTGGCCTGTTGCTCAGTGAGCTGTGTATGCAAAGCTGAGCAGGGATAAAGACGGCTGGTGAGTGAATGCATATGGTATGGGAGGTGAGCTGGAGCTCAATTTCAGTATATTCAGTTTGGGCTAGGTACCATGCACATCCCATATTCCTTCTGTATTCTGCCAAGCATGTCTCCATTTGAGGTGCTGAGGATAAGAAATACACCCTGGTGGATATCACAAAGGAAGCGCCAAAGGTATTGGAAGAGATTGAGTTCTCACATGTGCTCTTTGAGGTATACAAAGGAGGCATGGTATGGTCATCTCGTCTTCCCATGATGCTGCACTGGTGCTCATATATACCACATAGTTCATGCACCAAGGACTAAGATTCACCATGAGTCGATGCCATCAGTGGTGCCTGCAACTGATTAGGTGTGGTTAGGTAAAAGAGGTGAGCCATGACACGAAGATGGCAAAAGCTCATCCATGCAGACATTGTTATGATTGGTGAAACCACCCCCAGTTTTTCCGCTCCTCTGACTACCCAGGAGACTACTGCCAGCGACCATCCTGGTTGGACTCTCAAGGACAACATGCTCTCTGGCTTGGAAGAGTTCACCATCCCTGACTCTGTCTGGAATGACCTCTTCAATGACACCCTCTTCTCTCTCAGGGCTGTTCCTACACAGCCTCACTAACCCCTGCTCTTCACGTGCTTCGTGCCTCGCATCTTTATGCATCTACACATTCCTATTCCTCCCTTGGACACTGCCTCCTCGATCACATTCTCTCATACACGATCTCGTGATCCTTACCTCATATGCGCTTTGTGTCTCGTGTCGTGATGCGTCTCTATGCATCTATGCCTGCCCTGACCTTAGTTTTCTTATTTAGCCCAGCCGGCCCTAAAGCCTTCTCCCAGTATATATATTAGGGCTCTGCCTGTATTGTACCTTTAACCTGAACCTACACAATCCAGTGTACACTTCTAGCTGTTCCTTGCTATCTCCTCCAGCAAGTCTTGCTTCGCTCGCCCCTCTACCCCCTTCTATCTAGGACAGCCTAGATCCCCTCATCACTGCTACCTTCTAGCATTCAGGCTAGTCGAGACCTTCGAGCATCCAGGCTCATCAAGACATCCTTGGGCTTTGCCTATGATCTATTCATAGAGGGACTATTCTGATAGTCGCAGTGACTGGACGTCACTTGATTATACTTCACTAGGAGTTACATGAGAGTGTAACTTGTTAAGTTCTTCGAACTTAACAGACATCAACTGGATCACTTCTCCAAGGTTTGTCTGTTTGTCGTCTGCTTTGGTCAGTTCCTAAGGCCCCACACATGTTGTAGGGACTTTATGTGTGTCATTCACTCAGGCTGCAGATGTCTAAAAAGGCCTATTGACAACAGTCCTTTAGCAATGTAGACGTGAAGAAACATGGCATCTCAAAGCGATCCCAGATTGGCCATATCTCACATATTTTGGACGTAAGTGTATGGGAAACAATGTTGTATGTACAGTATGTTCATGGTCAAGTCTGCTTCTAGGTGTGGATGTGGTCATGGTCATGTATGGCAAGTCGATCAGCACCATCAACACATCTTGTGCTCACAACCACGACTCATCAGGCTTCTACAAAATCTGGCATGAGCTGCCCTATACATGTACATATAACACCCCTCACATTGATGCAGGAACAAGGGCATCTTAGACATCATTGACATTGACATGCCTCCCTAGGAATGCCAAGGCACCAGATTGTGGTTCTATGTCCCAAAGCTGATCTTATGCTTGATGTGGTCCAAGGGCCTACAACCCGCTGAAGCGATCTGCTCTGCGTGTTACTCGTAGATGAACCAGTTCGCATTGGCAGCAGAGCTAAGGATGGAGTGGAAGGCTGTGGAGAAGGAGTACAAGGTCATTGCCTCGAGGTGGAAACCACCAGGGAGGTAAGGTGGCACAGAGCATGTGGTGTTGGTCTTGCTGAGCCACTCGATGTAGGCTTACATTTTACCATGTGTCAGGCAAGAGTGGTACCTTGGCGCAAGGATTCAATCACGTAGGATCAATTACTCATTTGTTTGAAACTGACCACAAATGTCACCCATGATAGTGTCTGAGATTCTGCACAAAGCCTACAACGCTGTTGAGCACTGTCCATGCACGGAAGGCTGTGCATATTGTAAGTTCTCGTCTTTTCCTTGCCTTGATACACATCCTGATCCCAAACACAATGTTGACTCCCCCCCAGGTATTCACAGCACGACGTGCAGAGAGGAGAAAAGGGTGTCATCCAACTTGGGAGCACTACTCTTCCTACACAGGCTTCTCAGTCTGGAAATTAACCCAAAGAGTATTCTGGAGAGGGTGGGTGAGGAGATGGGACTTGATATGATTGTGGAGGTGGACTATATGTGGACTGTGG